>LR812530.1:43112578-43122578 GCA_903798195.1 Danio kyathit
GATGGACAATAGTAAAGTATACAAATTTAAAATTACAACCAACTAGTATTTTGTGACTATACTGTCATCCTTAAATAACCAGACTGTATTTGTTTTATTATTTAATTTTGATTCTGAATTTACAAATTTGCGATTTTCAGTATAATTTATATTACTAGACAGCTGTTGCATTGCTGGTCATGATTTGATGTATTGATACATGTGCCCTTTCCCGCAAACACAGAAACATGCAATTATCTCAACCGACAATTCAATCCAGATATACAAATCAAAGCTGCACATGCTTCTGAGGAGGCAAATTAGCCAGAGAGCAATTTAACATGATTACAAGATCTAGTTTGCTCATATTATCTAGAGCCCTGGACTTTATTCTGTTTCAAGCCTTTAGAGCTCAAAGCACATGTTCACAGTTGAGAGGAGTCAGAATGGAACAAAAGATTAAAAAAATAAATAAATAAAAAACAAAACCCTAATCACTCCCAACATTTTTAAGACATAATCAGTGTTGGGAAGTTATTTCAAAAAAGTAATTAATTACTAACTACATCATTAAAGTTGAATTTAAAATTACATTTTTAATTACGGTGTCTGAAAAGTAATTCAATAAGTTATTAGATTACTAGACTAGAAATTATTTAAATCTGAGCCAAACAGGACTTTTTAGCTTTATTAAAAATTGTAAGACTTCAAGTATATTAAACATTAAGGCCCAGTTTCACAAACAGCGCTAAGATTAAGCCAGGACTAGGCCTTCGATAAATTAGCCTATTTAAGCCACATTTATAAAATGGCCAGAGAAAAATATATTACTGGTGTGCACCTGGAGACAAAAAAAATGACACTGACATCTCACTGCAAGTTATTTTCAGTTGAGACAGCTCAAACATGCAATTTAATCTTGACTAGCCTTAAACCTTGTTTGTGAAACCGGGGGTAAATGTATCAAAACACAAGACATTTTAAAGCAATGACAATATTTCATGCATACCATATATTGACATAACTTTCTGACTCAATTCATTGTTTCTCATGCATATTCAAAAATCTAAATTAATTACTTTTCTTCTCTTAATTGATTGATTGATCAGAAACTGTTGAATTTATGAACAGTATTTAAACAACTACATCTCTGGGCAATAAATTGATTTTATCAATTAACTCGAGTGTGAAGTTCACATCAATTTGTTTGAATGAAAATCGGTTTTCACCCTAACATGTGACACACCCCTCTAGGCTCCTGTAGTACAACTGTTTGTTTACAAGTAACTGCTATCTTTTTACATATCAGAACTGAAGGTTCTGTGTTTTAACAATATTGCAAGTTTAATAAAACCTGCCTGGAAATATTAGGGAAAAAATAAAGAAATAAATAAAAATAACTTGAATATTTAATGATATAACATTGTAATATATTTAATGTAGTTTATGGACCTAGGTGTGCATTTTAGCTTCTTAGACAAAGTAAAAAGAAAATCAACACAAAAAGAATTTATTATAACAACATTTCAACCTATATGGTCTTCATCGGGTTAAACAAGAAAACAGGAAAACTCAAGAATTTTGACTTCTTATGCATGAAATATGCACTCCAAACTTCATTGAGACATTTCAAATTGTTCTTCCATCAATTGCAATGTTTCCAAATTGCTTTGTTAGTGAAACTTTACAGACAAATTCTGGAGACACAAAATACTCATGTTAAATCTTGAAAAAAGGGTAAAATAGGTGCCCTTTAAATAACAACTTTTTTCTTAAGCATTTTTATATCCTATAATTAATATTATAGTTATGATAAAGTTATATAGGTTAATAAACTTAAGATTAAAATCGTAAAGTGATTTTCTTTGTAAAGAACAAAATGTATACATTTTTTTTTTTTAAATCGGGGATTTTTTTTAAAAGGCCATAACGCTCAGCCCCACTAAAAAAAGAAAAGTAATCCCTTTACTTGTTTTTTCTGTGGAAAAGTAATCTAATTAAAGTAACTAGTTACTTTGTAACTAATTACATCAAAGACTGGACATAATGCATAAAAATCTATGTACTACTATTCATTCATTTATTTTCTTTTTGGCTTAGTCCCTTTATTAATCAGGGGGTCGGCACAGCGGAATGAACCGCCAACTTATCCAGCATGTATTTTACGCAGCGGATGCCCTTCCAGCTGCAACCCATCACTGGGAAACACCCATACACTCTCATTCACACTCACTACAGACAATTTTAGCTTACCCAATTGACCTGTACCGCATGTCTTTGGACTGTGGGGGAAACCGGAGCACACGGAGGAAACCCACACGAACACGGGAAGAACATGCAAACTCCTCACAGAAATGCCAACTGACCCAGCCAAGGCTCGAACCAGTGACCTTCTTGCTGTGAGGCGACAGCACTACCTACTGCGCCACCGCATTGCCGGTACTACTATGAATGAACCTAATATTCTACACTGCTGCTATAAAACTGTTGCTGGCTTTTTTTTTTTTCTTCTGGCCATGGTTTAGATCTCACAGTGCCAAATCAAGACAGATCATAGCAAATGAGAGATGAGAGAAGAAAAGGACAAGGAGAGCTGATGGGAAGATGCAGCCATAAAAAAAGAGTGAAATGGAGTCACTGATTGGGGCGAGGGAGGAGGAGGCGAGGCTGAGCACTTGAAATAGAAGGTCTATTTACTGGAGTCTGATTGCATATCCATTCAGAAAGGTCACAACAAGAGGCCCCTGTTTCGTGTCTGTAATCTGGATGCTCGATGCTCTGTAATTAACACATTATTTACATAAGCATGCATGTGAAAACCTCTTTTCAGACCTGTCATCTTTTCCATTCGCTCCGACAAACCCTTCAAAGTCTTTCTTCTCTATTTCTTGTTCGTACAAACCAAACAAATCACAATCCTCTCACTTTATTCCCCCCCGCTCCGTTCATTAAATAGTGATTTTCTCAGCTTTCTTCCTCCAGGTTTGATCGAATTTGGCTGACGCACTGGAAGAGCTCATTGATATTAATGTTTTTTCTGCCACTTCCGAATTACACAATTGTAAATCACTTACAGAAAATTAAAGGCATTTTTATTTCATTCCTTTCTGGGTTATTATTAACCGCCAATAATTCTTATTCGTTCTCTTTAATTCTTAATTACGCTTTGGGTCAGTGTTTGTGGCCTACTTGCTAGCCATATTTCTCTACCATGATTTGAAAAATCAAACAATGAAGAGAAAATTGTCTTAGAACATATGCACAGACATCACCTATGTACTATATAACTGCAGATTACTATGTTTATATATAATAGCTTTAACTGTTAAAAGCTATTAGTTACTGATTCATTAGTTTAGTGGTTCCAAAAGTGGGGGTCGGGATGCCCTGAGGAGGGTCACAAGACAATGAAAGGAAAGCTGCTTGGTGATTTTCAAAAGTCAAATAAATTATTAAACTATTAGAATTACCATGTTTTATTGATAACCCACAGAAGATTAAAAAAAGTATTTAATAGTTACCTAAAAAAGCAACAGTATGCAAATAAAAAGCCATCAGCCTTTCAATTTTTTTATAGGATTGTGTGTTTACATTACAGATTAAACTTACTGACACCTTTATGGCAAATACATTGAAAATAAATACAAACTGAACATTGAGGATGATCTCTGAGTGGCGGTCTCCAAAAACCAAGAATAGACTTGTGCTGAAACATTGTGTCCACCAGTCTCATTAGGTGAGGTTATTACTAATTTAAACACATTAATAAATGACTATATCAATTACACCCTATAGTTCTTAGACTGTTGTCAATATGCTCGTGTTTATATAGGCCTATTGTGTGTGCAACATTTGTATATTTATAACCACCTTCGAGGAATGTGGGGGTCACGAGTCACTGGCATTGTTATTTTGAGGGTCACGGGCTAAAATGTTTGGGAACCCCTGCAATACTTAACGTAGGGCTGGGCAATAAAATCGGTATTGATATATACTGTATTGACCGAACACCATTGTCAATATCGACAATGTATGCCGAGCATGTGCCTTGGAAGCAATAGCAATAAGCTTAGGGTGTAAGTCTGTAATTCCAATGGAGGCGCGCAACTTGCATGGCGCGCACATGATAGCATGATAGCTTGTGCATTTTCCAGGTACACCTTGTTGAAAAACCTCAGAATTTTTCAGAATGCTGCGAGTGCACCGTGATACATTAAAGTAGAACTAACCAATCTGCTTCACACTTTGTATGGAATATACACATTTCAGTAATGACGGCAGATTAATTATCTCAGACAAACACATCGCACCTAAACACTGCAGTGCTTTTTACTTTTCTCCATAAACTTGCATCGCAGCTGCAGCAATGGTTTGTTCTTTTGACATCCTCTGAGAAAACGGTTGATGGTTGTCTAGTTACAAGAGACGCCATAGAAAATGGTGAGGGAAACCACACGCTCGTGCTTGTCACTTCAGGTCAGAATAACAACACATGCGTATAGCAGCAGTGAGGAGATTGTAAATAAAAAAGGATGTAAGGATGTCACCAGAGTGACTTTTTGGTTCCTTTTCTTGTGCATCCCTTTCACTAGCACCTAGGGCTGGGCAATATGGCAAAAAAAAAAATCTAGATTTTTTCATAAAGTTTGACCGATTCACGATTTTCTTTACTAGCTTCATCAGAAAAAGTTGTTAGCATATGGGTAATGTAGTCATCCAACTTCGCAATTTGTAATGTTGCAATATGTATTTGAATAATAATAATAATGTTCCTTTAAGCCTAGTTCACACTACAGGATTTTAGGCATCGGCAGATCGCTGTGCAGTTCACACTACATGACTTGATTTTGTGTCTTTTAATCACTGTGGTGTTCACACTACGCGACACTACGTAAATGATCCTCAAGAGGGCGGTCACACACTACATGATCTGACAACAACTTGTTTGCCAACAGTTCAGTCAAGCTACCAAACCACAGCCAATGAAATTTTGAGGGAGGAGTTGTCAGAAAAAGCTGAACACTATTGGCTGCTTGTGTGCTGATTACATCACTGACAGCGTTTCAAGCTTTCAAGGGAGCATTTAAAAACATCGTCAGTCAGCTGATGCATCAGCGGATCAATCACTCATCTGCAAAGTTCAAGTGGAAAGATACACAGAGAGTTTTTAATTTTTGTAATTTTATAACTCTTTGAAATATCTTAACATATCTTTAACACCTTGACGTTTGCTAAATATCTGTGTATGTCTTTCTAACATTGTTATTTTTTTAAATTAGAAAACAGTAAAGAACTGAGCATTTCTACCTTTAATTATGATGACAGACATTCAAAGCTTAATTTTAATATCGTAATAGAAGTTTTTAATGTAAATATGATGTGAGAAAGGTCAGAATGACCAGTATGGTAATTCTAATAGTTACAGAACTCTAGTTTCACTGTTAATAATAGCATACTCTCGTGTCCGTGTTAACACAGAATGAAGCGAGTGCATGGATGCCCATTCTGGCCAATCACAGACGTTTCGGTTCAGCTCCTGAACACATGGGCATTCAGCTTATGCTGATATGCTCTCTCATTGGCTGCAGCTCGTCACTACATCTGACCACACGTGGGGTTGAGTCGGCCGACTGCTCTGGAATATTCAGCATGCTAAATATTGGTTTTCCGTCTGCGAGGTGTCGCTGACGCTTCAGCGAGCCTTTTTGACGCGTTGTTCAGTAGTTTCCACATAAAGACTGCCGAGCGCCGTGCACCCGCAGATTTTTCCCTAATCACAGCCCGATCTGTCGGCGAGCTCGTTAACTTCCAAATCGGGCTCAACTCAGGCTTAAAATCCTGTAGTGTGAACTAGGCATAACTTGAAATTTTAGATTTGATTATCATAATTTGTTTTGTTTACAGAGTTTGAGGTTTACTGTATCATTGTTGTTGATACCTTACAGATGTTGATCTACCTTTACCATTGCTCACACTTTGTAACATTTTATTTATCAAGTTTAAGAGTCACTTATGTTTAACACTTATGTTAAGAGTCACTTATGTTTAACACTTATGTTTATTTTATTATATAGAGATGAGATATTTTGTTTAAATATTTTTGTTTTTGACTATTAAAACAATTTGCCTTAGTAATGTTGGCAAATTAAAATAAAGTTGGTAAATAAATAAAAAAAATCCTAATATTCCTAATTATGTTATTAAAAAATATTCAACAATTATGGATATCGAATGATATGAAACATGATATTGTTGTTTTTTTTTTTTTTTTGCAATATCGCCCAGCACCAAGTTAACGATATTAGTAACTAATAGTTAAAGTAACTAATAAGCTTACTTTTTCTGAATTTGATTGTAATGCCTTTTGTGAAGCTGCTTTAAAACAATAATTATTGTGAAAAGCACTATACAATAAATAAACAAATACGTTTGAAGTTAAAACTGTGAACATGAGCGAGAGCCAGTCACCTCCTCCTCCAGCCCAAAAACAAACCACAGAATGACATTAAGGCCAGCTCCTTGTCTTTAGGTCAGTATTAATACATACAGTACCTCTTATTGTCTGTTTTTCCTGAGTGGATTCAAGAGACCTTTGAACATCAAAGCTTCTGGCTTCCCTTTCTCTTGCGCTCGCGGTGTCTCTTTCACCCTGTTTCGTGCTCCTTTTTTTTGACCCCTGATATGATATTTAAAGTTGCACTTTGATGTTTTCAGCCTTTTCTAAAAACTTGTCCTCTCTGTCCCATTCTTCCCTTTTCCTGTATTGTGTTCTGTTGCATTAGCAGTATGCTGTCATATGAAATGCTCTCATGTCCTTTTCACCTAAAACCTTCAGGAAACTCATACTTGAAGCTGCCAGCTAGGGCTGGGCTGATAAACGATATTATATCGAATCACAATAAAATTTATGTCAATAACAATGATAAGCTCTTGACTTTTTTTACTCTATATTGATCTAAGAGTGGCAGCATGGTGGCTCAGTGATTAACACAGCAAGAAGGTTGCTGGTTCGAGCCCCAGCTGGGTCAAGTGGCATTTCTGTGTGGAGTTTGCATTTTCTCCTTGTGTTGGCGTGGGTTTCTTCGGGTGCTCCGGTTTCCCCCACAGTCCAAACACATGCGCTACAGGTGAATTGAATAAGCTAAATTGGCCGTAGTGTATAAGCATGAATATGAGTGTTTTCCAGTACTCGGTTGTGGCTGGAAGGGCATCCTCTTTGTAAAACATATGCTGGTTCATTCCACTGTGGTGACCCCTGATATATAAAGGGACTAAGCCAAAGAAAAATGAATGAATAAATGATCTAAGAGCCAATCACACAGCTGAAATGTGCAACAATGGGAACAATTGTTTAACAATTATTAAACGCCCACTGAAAATAGGTTATGTTATCTAATGGACCCTCTAATTTTTGGGACATTGTCATTGTTGGGATACTCTGTTAAATATGGAAGCATAACAACTGATATCGAAATATATATCGTTATTGTTCAATATGGAAAATAATTAATCGAGATTGCATTATTGCCATATTGCCCACCCCTACTGCCACCTACTACTGAAGGGACACACCTCCTGCTGAAACAGGAAGCTGAGAAAAGATATATCAAAGAGCCTCAATGTGTTCACAATTTTCTATTATATAGTATGTGGAAATACTATAGAGTAGTATGTCCAAATTCATATTTGAAAAACAGTAGGTGAGAAGTACCCCAATCAGATTCAGAAAGAATTATTTGGCGAGTGTCCACAAACACACAAGGTTTTCTTTTGTTTGTTTGTGGTTTACAGGAGCACTGGGTATATTCACACATATAGAACAGAAAGGACATTTAAATAAGTGAAAAAATAAAGTATCCACATACATACTATATAGAACATACTTTTCTAATGGTCATGAAGTTATTTCAGATTCAAATGTAGTAGTTACAAGAGTAGAATGGGATTTTAGATGCAGCTTTGTGTTATTTTTCTTTTTAGATATAAACCATAATTGGTTACTTGCTTGCATACGTTCATTTGATATATGGCACAGTTTCAGAGTAGCGTTGCAAAAAAACTAATCAAAATCAACTCTCACCACTTCGACAATCCAAAAAAATCAAGTACAATATGCTAAAAAAGCTGTAGTGTTGTACAAGAATGATGTCTATACCCAAAAGAATAATTTGCCATGGGTTCCCTTCAGATTTCCATACACTATACAAAATGATGTTGTTGTTGTTGTTCTATAACTCAACATTAGGTCAAATAAAAACAAACCATTTTTATTAAAGTATTTTAAAAAGTATGCATCAAGTATAAATAAGTATTAAGTATTTATTGATTTAAAACAGCTGGTGGAACGGTGGTTCAGTGGTTAGCACTGTCGCCTCAAAGCAAAAAGGTCGATGGTTCGAGTCCCAGCTGGGCCAGTTGGCGTTTCTGTGAGGAGTTTGCATCTCTCTGTGTTGGTGTAGATTTCCTCCAGGTGCTCAGGTTTCCCCCACAATCCAAAGACAGGCGCTATAGCTGAATTGGATGAACTAATTTGGTCATAGTGTGTGTGAATTTCAGTGTGTACGGGTGTTTCCCAGTACTGGGTTACAGATGGAAGGGTATCTGCTGTGTAAAACATTTGCTGGAATAGTTGGCAGTTCATTCAGCTGTGGCGACCCCTTATATTTAAGAGACAAAGTCGAAGGAAAATGAATTAATGATTTAAAACAAATCAACATTTTATAGAGTACTTATAGTGTATATTAGGGCTGGGCGATTAATCGGAAAATGTATCAAATTTTTCCAGGTCAATTTTTTTCAATTACTTTCCCTACCGCATCTGGAGTCATGTGACCCACTCTGTTGACACTTTTGTGTTGAGCGTAGCATATGATCTGTCGCAGCCTTCACGCGGTCGCATACCCCTTTGCTGTGACTGATGCTGATGATGACCTCTCCAAAAAAATTTAACTACACGTCGTGACGACACATAGCGCAAGCAATGTGATGGTCGGCTTGGTAACGTTGACGAGTGTGGGTTGCACAGAGTGTGCAAAAAATAAATCAATCAATCATTCATTAATCATAATCAAGTTAAAATGTACAATTAATCAAGATTTTGATTTTAGGCCAAATTGCCCAGCCCTAGTGTATACGGAGTGTATGGATTTTTTATTTTTTTATAAATATAACATCTGTGGTAAGCATAACAGCTTGTTAAATATTTTGCATTGCAAAACACCATCAAAACATGAATGAAGACACTGTTAGCTACGTTACGTTTTATATATATATATTGTTTGTAGTGCACGTCCATGCAGTGCATTTTGCAGAACAAAATGTTCATCAACTGGAAAAACAATCATTCCTCTGAGATATGTTAATGCAGCAGTGATGTACATAAAATGAAACAGTTTTCCAAAAAAAAGTAAAAGTCAAAAGTAAAGCTGCACGATACTGGAAATATCTGGCATTGTGATATTTTGTTTTTCTGCGATATGTACTGCACTATGGACACAATATCACCAGATGGCTTAAATAGCTCTATTTGAGGGGAAATAAATCCTTAATTTACATTTATTGAGGTGTTTTTTGTAACAACCAGGTATAAAAAAAAATAACAATCAACAAACTGTAAGCAAGAATAATTACAATAGAGCAAGGGAAAAGTCAAATAAATGTTGCTTTATGGTTTTCTGTAGAGTCAAGCTGTATTCAGGTAGAGAGGTTGAATCATGAAACAGAAAATAACACTGTATAGTCTTCATTGTATTAATAACTCAGTAAAATTATTCTTCAATAAATGTTACAAATGTTGTACGTTATCAAGCCTGAATGCTTTGAAAAGCCTTTAAAACACATGCAAATGATAAAGTTTCACTCTGTTATAGATATACTTTGCAACGACTCATCTCATGTATTCTCAATTGTTAATTAACTACAATCCCAAATCAACATTGCAGATCTTGCGATGTGACTATTGCGGTCACACACATCGCAATATCAATGCTGAAACGATATATTGTGCAGCCCTAGTCAAAGG
>LR812530.1:43125078-43410078 GCA_903798195.1 Danio kyathit
GTTTTATTTTAACAGTAATCATTCTGCAGAAGGATTGGGGTCTGTAGTATAAATAATTACCCTCACTTTTTCATAACATCGCTGTCTTTTTAATTTATGAGCTACATATTTAAGACATCACGCAGCTTCGATCACGTGTCACGTCCGTAACGATTTAATGAAAAAGTTTATATTGTGTAATAAATATTAGCACAAATAAAATGAAACTATGCATACAAAGCCAAAATATGTCCATGCTCATTATGATTAACAATTCACCTCAGGTCTTTGTTCTAAACAACCATAATTTTGCGTTACGGACGTGATCATTTGAACTCCCTATTATAAGCAAATGACTATAGCGCATATTTGTTCATTATGATGCTGCATTACAATTACTGACTTACATTACATAATATCCATAATATGTTATATCAAGAACTGAACATTTCAGTTAAACAAACAACTTTAGTAACATTTCATAAATAAATGTTTAACAAAGAGAACATAACGATTTATAAATATGTTACATATTGCCATAATCTTGGCGCATAATCTTGGTGTTTTGGCGATGCAGCATAGCGGACCTTGTGTTGAAGCACTTCTTGTTTATTTGGTAGATAACTGACTATCAAATAATACATCCAATAATTAAGATACAATTTATAGCAAACGAAATTCATTTCAAGAAGATATTTTTTCCAAGAGAAATATGTGAAATGTATATAAATAATATATAAACTCTGCGGTTTTTTTCCCCGTTCCATATAAAATAAGGTTTCGTTTGCCTGGCAGGGAAATATACATTTTAAATACATTAAATATAAAGGGTGGTTATTTTATATGTATGTAGCTGGGATTTTGTTCGACATCATTTTCTTGAGAAATTGCAAAGACAGCATTTATCCTGTCAAAAAGTGTTTCATCGGCACTATCATGATCGCGGCTACATTGTACAAAATCTTTACAAGGGGAAATCTGGTGCATAACTAAAAAATATAATAAAAGAAAAACAGGGGGTTCAAGTTCAACACAAATCATGTCACGGATAAGTGCGAAAAAGCAAATGCAAACATTAAATAAAAGATTTCGTACCTGAACACTTCACGCAGAAGCGACCTGCGTAAGCCCCACGCAATCTCCCATACTGTTAAATCTGCTAATTATTTCTGCACACTTGCACGAGGCTCTCTCAGATTTGAGGCTCGCTTAATATCCTCTTAATATATCTTCAGTCCAGTGCTCATGCTACAATAACCTCCATGCATTTGGTCTTTTTTCCACTACTCAAAATGCGCACGACACACACACACACACACATTTAAAAGAGCGGTGTTTGTGGTTCATGCGCGGGTCACGCTGCAGGCACATGCACAGGCTCCAGCGGAGTTTTCGTTTCATGCAAAGCATAATATGTTTTTATTTTATTTATTAAATAACTATTTATAAACATAAATTATTAAAGCGACACTTCATTTTCCAAGCACTTTATCCAAAATCTTCAGCACTTTTCAAAGATTTCCAGCACCCGGCAATTGCGCTTGAGTGCTTATTAAAATCATATTACAGACGGGAAAATAAAAATAAAATCTTGATATTGATCTAAGCTTTAACTACATTATAGGAGTATATTTGTTAGAAAATCGATAGGATCAGCTGTAAATATTTCATTCAATATTTTTACACAATCGGTTATAAACTATAGCCTATAAAATATAAACATTATATATCGTACACGACAATAACCAATGGCTCTTTTTTCTATTCTTGTTTAACATAGCCTACACAAAACTTTTCTTCTTTTCTTCTGTGGACTCTTTGCAACCTGACATGACTGCCGACGAGAAAACGAAAGCAAGCGCATAGAGTGGACAAATTAAACTATTTATTCCATCGACTAACACATTAACTAGAATTAACTTTGTAATCAAATATAATATTGCTATAACTGTAACACAACTAATTGTTGATACTATTCTCCACGCAGCACGGTCTTGCGCACTTACAATCCAGCAATGATTCAAGTTCGTCTGGAAACACTGACATCAGGAGCTCGATAAACATATTATAGCTGAATAGGTTTATTAGCAATTCTATATCATTCATAATAATAAATAAGCAGCATGTTAGCATGCAACATTGTTTCCGAATTGAGTTTTGAACATTTGAAATCGCGTTAACCTTTAACAACACATGCCTTAATGAATTAAATATAACAAGGTTATATCTATTTAAGTTTGATTAATTGTGCAACCTTACCATTCAGAAGTCTCAGAGGTCAAAGTTTGTTGGTTTACATGACCAACAGATATCCACAAATAGGTCTTTGTTAAAGTTTTGAAAGCATTTGTCTGATTTTCAGAACGTGTCAAGTGTCAATTTTAGAGCAGTCACGCCCGTAACAAAGAGCAGTCACGTCCGTAACGAAGAGAAGTCACGTCCGTAACGACAGTTTTTCCTCATTAAGACAAAAATGAAAAACTAAATGAAACAAATTAAATATGTTCCATGCAGAGCCAACCCTTGTCCTTTTGACTGTTATAATATTTTTTGGCTTCTGCATTTTTATTCACAGAATTTCCACAAAGTATGTCAACTCACAAAAACGCATGTCTTTTTTTGTCACGTCCGTAACGCATTCATTTTGCCGTCATTTTAAATATAAAACACATGAATAGACTGATATTTTTTTGATGCCTGAACTCCATGGTTAAGGGGTAAGAAAAATATAAACAGATATTTCAATATTCTGGTAACATATACTTTCTCTGAGTATATATGTTTCATTTTTTTACTCCAAATGTCACATCCATAACGCTGGAATCAGTAATATATATATATATATATATATATATATATATATATATATATATATATATATATACATACATATATATATATATATATATACATACATATATATATATATATATATATATATATATATATATATATATATATACATACATATATATATATATATACATATATATATATATATATGTGGCATGGTGCGGTGCAGCGCGGCTATTTAGACTGACACCGACACAAGGAGGCATGGAATTAATTTGTATCTTTTAATGACAGCAGTAAAAAAAAACAATTATTTGAACTGTACAAGCTAAAAATTAACATTTATTTTTATATCTTTTTTATCCACAAAGTGTGCAGCTTTTGTCACTGCTGTGTATCTTGGGCTTAATTACTTACTAAATAAAGTATACTTTTACTTGACCTTTACTTAAGTATACTTCTTTTTGCTAAGGGTGTATTTACTGACTTACAAAGATTTTTGCAGCTGATATTGAGTACCGATTCCTTGTCATGGTGATCGGCTGTTACTGAGCACCGATTCTAATGCTTCAAGCTTTATAATGCATTGAGCACATTTTCCTTCTAAGTATGAACCTTAAGAGAAATTTTGCCTTACCTAAGAGAATAAATAAAGGATGTTGCATATAATACCTTAAACACTTCTCTTATAACAATCTTATAACCAGATGTGAATGTGTCATGGCCAGCGTCAGCTTTACAGAAAATAAATAATCCATTCATTTTACTCTGGCTAAGTCCCTTATTTATCAGGGGTTACCTTAGCAGAATGAACTGCCACAGAAATTAATATAACACAGATATACAAATTGTTATGAAAAATTACAATGCAATTTGGAAACATTGCAAATGATGAAAGAAGAATTCAACATGTCTCAATCAAGAACAAGTTCGGAGCGTATGTTTGATGCATAAGAATTCCAATGCACACCTATAAATCTAATACTATATATATATATATATATATATATATATATATATATATATATATATATATATATTAGAGATGCCACAATTCTCAATAAAATATTGAACCGTTCCGTACGACATCCATGGTTCAATAGGTGCTTGTGAATTGCGGTTTTTCCGGTTTTACGTTTAAATAATTTATGTGCGTTTTATTCCTCTCCGAATAGACTGTTTGTGTGTCCCTGTAAGTTTACGAGCTGAGATGAGGAAACTTCTCCCCGCGAGTAAATATTCAATCACTACAGGGCTCGAAAATAAGGACTGCCCGATGGCCCGGGGCCAGCATGAGAGACGCTCAGAATGGTACAGAATGTACAGAATGGTCGGGCCAGTGCTGCCTTGTCACAAAAGTTTGGCTGCGACTGTCTGTCAATTGCGTTCAAATACAATCTTGGGGTGCTTTCACACATAGACGTTTGTTTCGGAATCTGTCTCTCTCCCCCCGTTAGCGCGGTTCGTTTGGCATATGCGAGTCCAGGAATCGCGCTCAAATCAGCGCCAAATCAATCGCTCCGAGATCGCCTGAATGAGGTGGTCTCTGCTCGATTGAGCAGATCGATTGTAGTGAGAAAACAAAACAATTCAACGAACTAAGGACCCAGGCTATACCACAGTGTATTATGATTGTGTAAAAGCCATATATACGAATGATGAGCAGGGCGGGATGTCATTCCTACCGGTAAATGTGCGTTTCATGTCTAATGCGAAAGTGAAAGCATGCTGAAATATTAACGAGAGCTGTTTATCAGTTAGGAAGATTGAACGAAGTTACCAACTGATAATCTTTCCATATTTTAATCTTATAATATGTTATATTAGGCCTGTTGTTTTGTTCATTTCTGCACTGACAGCTCGAAAGAAAGATCAACATTGATCTGCTTCATGATCTGATGCATGATCTGATGATCGGTTCATCTATTTATTTGTAATTTAAGCCTATAATGCATAATTGTAGCCAACGTTTCTTTAATAGATTAATTCAATAGATTTTTACAAAACTTAACAACTGAAATGAGGCTCTGTATGAGAAAGTCTGACCTCTCTGATTTGTATTTATGTCTGTGGGTGTCAAAATTAAAGTGCATATTTTCGCTTATAAAATATATACACAACTGCTCAAAAGTTTGGGGTCAGTATGATTGTTAAATATTTTAAAATAAGCTTCTCCTGCTCACCAAGGCTACATTTATTTCATCATAAATATAGCACACATTGTAAAATTGTAAAACGTTATTGCACTATAAAATAACTGTTCAAAAGTAGTTTATAATTTAATTTAATCATTTATTTCAGTGATTTTAAAGATGAATTTTCAGCTTCATTACTCCAGTCTTCAGAGTCACATGATCCTTTAGAAATCACTCTAATATTAATTATTATTGTTTTTATTATTATTATTATTATTATTATTATTATTATTATTATTATTATTATTATTATTATTATTATTTTTAATGGTAATAGTAATAAAAGCAATAATGTCTGGAGTAATAATTTTATTTGAAACTACATACAATAAGAAAGCAGTTATTAAAAAGATTTAATTAATATTTAATGCCCAGTTTGTACATAGGCTACCAGCAGCTGTGAGATTTTAGTGTTAATTTTTTTTTATTATACAATACACTAGGAACTAGTGTACCTTTATTGTCTTTGAAGTAAAATAAAGGAGTATTGCAATAAATCGTTTTTATTTTTTTCTCTTTCTTACTGTTCGTATTGCCTAAGCATAGAATAACAATAAAAAAAAAAACACTTATGTGTTAAGTCATCAGAACCGAACCGAAAACCGTGTTAAAAAACCAAGGTATGTATTGAACCGTAAGCTAACTGTATTGTTGCATCCCTAATATATATACATACATATATATATATATATATATATATATACATACACATATATATAGGCAACGCAGTGGCGCAGTAGGTAGTGCTGTTGCCTCACAGCAAGAACATCGCTGGGTCGCAGGTTCGAACCTCGGCTGGGCTGGGTCAGTTGGCGTTTCTGTGTGGAGTTTGCATGTTCTCCCTGCATTTGCGTGGGTTTCCTCCGGGTGCTCCGGTTTCCCCCACAGTCCAAAGACATGCAGTACAGGTGAATTGGGTAAGCTAAAATTGTCCATAGTGTATGAGTGTGGAAGTTCCCAGAGATGGGTTGCGGCTGGAAGGGCATCCGCTGTGTAAAATCATGCTGGATAAGTTGGCGATTCATTCCGCTGTGGCGACCCCACAAGGGACAAAGCTGACAAGAAAATGAATGAATGAATGAATATATATATATATATATATATATATATATATATATATATATATATATATATATATATATATATATATATATATATATATATATATATATATATATATATATATAAATAAAAGAAAAGAAAATGTACTGGCAGTGCATTAAAAGGTTGTGTACTGTAATATACAACACCAACCCAGACAATATATCACTTTAAACTATTAAATGTTAATAAGTCACTTTTTCAAACTTTACAGGGTTAAAAGTTGTTGGTAGAAAGATCAAGGACCCATAATGCAATTCAAAAGCATAAATGAATAGGGGAAAATAAAAAATATAAATAATAACATGAATCATGCTGTAAATTAGGAAAGCTGCTAATTTTTAAATATTTCTTAAAGTGTGGGATTGGTGAAAACGTTTGTGGTTAGAATTCACCATTCAGATATAACCTTCAAATTTTCTCAGACACTTTAAAGTTCTTGAATTCTCCTGTATAATGTAGCCCAATAACCATTTCAGATTCTTTATATCTTAAATAAAATCATCCAGCTTTGATCAACACATTGCTGGAATGCAGAGACGCTGCATAAGTATTTGCATAAAATGTGTTTAATACCTAAAATAATTAATTCCAGTCAATGATTTTTATCACTTAAAATGTTAAAAAAATTATTTTCTTAGATGAAAACAGCTAGAATTTGAAAAGGAAAAAAAAAGTCTGTAATCTTTAATTATGACATTTAACTGGTTAAAAAGCTATTAAAACAATATATTGGAATTGGAACAACATGAAAATAAATAAGAATAAATTAAATAGCCAAGATTATGAAGTGAAACATGATTTAAAGGTACTTTAATTAACGTGCTTTTGAACTGCACACATGAAATGTCCTACAGATATATTCAGTAGATGTTTTAAGAACTCGCACCTTAAAGTCACACATAAACCTAGCAATACTATACATTCACACATACAGACACAGTGTCACGAAGACTCTCTGCTGAGTCATACTGTTTTATGTGGAAAGCTGGAAAGCGCCACTTAATCACATCTCAGTTCAACAGAGAAAGTAGAGAGGAGTCGGAAAAAAAACAGACAGTTGGATAGAGAGACGAGAGCCCATGGGAGTCTGTCTGCAACCGGTAGAAGCGGTAGTTGAAAGCAGGGAAAAGTAAGATTAATGATGGTGGGAGAAGACTTCTCAGGATGGCAAGACTAACACTGATCTCTGGTCAGGCCGCGCTTCATTTTACATGCCTGTGAAACAGAACCTATGACTTCCAGTCCATTCTACTTTGCCTTAAGGTAAAATGTTGAAAATGTTGTTTTGTTTATTTGTTTGTTGATTTTGGTTATATTGAACAGGGCAGTGTACAGAATATTATGTAGGCTGTGACAGGGGAAATTACAAGTGTTGGGATGCATTCATTTTACAATTTCTCACAGTATGACAAAAATGTGTATGCTTAACCTACATGCATGGAATTCTATTAATGATAATAATACTAATCAGTACTGAAAATAGTCAGTACTAAGCCAAATCTGGAGCTAACCTAACAAATTAATTTACTATAATAGTGCAAATATTAGTACACCCAAATTTATTCATTCATTCATTCATTTTCTTTTCGGCTTAGTCCCTTTATTAACCTGGGGTCGCCACAGATGAACCGCCAACTTATCTAGCATATGTTTTACGTAGCGGATGCCCTTTCAGCTGCAACCGATCACTGGGAAACACCCATGCGCAATCATTCACCTTCATACACTACGGACAATTTAGCTTACCCAATTCACCTGTACCACATGTCTTTGGCCTAGTGGGGGAAAACGGAGCACCCGAACGAAACCCACGCAAACATGCAAACTGTGTATATATATATATATATATATATATATATATATATATATATATATAGATATATATATATATATATATATATATATATATATATATATACTGTATATATATATATCTATATATAGATATACACATAGTTAAAGTCAGAATTATTATTATTTATTTATTTTTTTAAATATTTCCCAAATGTTGTTTAACAGAGCAAGGACATTTGTATGTCACACACAGTATGTCCGATAATATTTTTTCATCTGGAGAAAGTCTTATTTGTTTTATTTTGGCTACATTAAAAGCAGTTTTAAATTTTTTAAGAACCATTTTAAGGTCAAAATTATTAGCCCCTTTAAGCTATATTTGTTTTCGATAGTCTACAGAACAAACCATCGTTATACAATAACTTGCCTAATTACCCTAACCTGCCTAGTTAACCTAATTAACCTAGTTAAGCCTTTAAATGTCATTTTAAGCTGTATAGAAGTGTCTTGAAAAATATCTAGTCAAATATTATTTACTGTCATCATGGCAAAGATAAAATAAATCAGTTATTAGGAATGAGTTATTAAAAATATTATGTTTATAAAGGTGTTGAAAAAATATTTTCTCCGTTAAACAGAAATTAAAAAAATAAACAGGGGGGCTAATAATTCAGGGGGGCTAATAATTCCGACTTCAACTGTACCTACATGCGTGCATACATACATACAAATACGTACATACATACAAATACATACACACACACACACACACACACACACACACACACACACACACATACATATACACACATATATATATATATATACACATTGTCACCTTAGAATTATAAGGTTCTATCTGACATTTTTGTCAAAATTGAGTTATTGACATATTCTTATTAAATGACAACTTATTTACATTATGGGATGTTTTTAGTTGTTTACATTTTAAGACTTTTTATTTTAAAAAACTAATGTTACACACATACTGTTTGCTATGGAATGCAAAAACTTTGATGCTCAATATCTCAAAATCATTCGGAACGCAGATAGAACCTTATAACTGCGCTATATAAAATACACATTACATTATAACGATATATACAGTATATATACAGTATATATATATATATATATATATATATATATATATATATATATATATATATATATATATATATATATATATATATATATATATATATATATATAGGGAGTGCAGAATTATTAGGCAAATGAGTATTTTGACCACATCATCCTCTTTATGCATGTTGTCTTACTCCAAGCTGTATAGGCTCGAAAGCCTACTACCAATTAAGCATATTAGGTGATGTGCATCTCTGTAATGAGAAGGGGTGTGGTCTAATGACATCAACACCCTATATCAGGTGTGCATAATTATTAGGCAATTTCCTTTCCTTTGGCAAAATGGGTCAAAAGAATGACTTGACAGACTCCGAAAAGTCAAAAATAGTGAGATATCTTGCAGAGGGATGCAGCACTCTTAAAATTGCCAAGCTTCTGAAGCGTGATCATTGAACAATCAAGCGTTTCATTCAAAATAGTCAACAGGGTCACAAGAAGCGTGTGGAAAAACCAAACCAAAAACCAAGGTGCAAAATAACTGCCCATGAACTGAGAAAAGTCAAGCATGCAGCTGCCAAGATGCCACTTGCCACCAGTTTTGCCATATTTCAGAGCTGCAACATAACTTGAGTGCCCAAAAGCACAAGGTGTGCAATACTCAGAGACATGGCCAAGATAAGAAAGGCTGAAAAACGACCACCACTGAACATGACACACAAGCTGAAACGTCAAGACTGGGCCAAGAAATATCTCAAGACTGATTTTTCTAAGGTTTTATGGACTGATGAAATGAGAGTGAGTCTTGATGGGCCCGTGGCTGGATCTGTAAAGGGCTGAGAGCACAAGTCCGACTCAGACGCAAGCAAGGCGGAGGTGGAGTACTGGTTTGGGCTGGTATCATCAAAGATGAGCTTGTGGGGCCTTTTCGGGTTTAGGATGGAGTCAAGCTCAACTCCCAGTCCTACTGCCAGTTTCTGGAAGACACCTTCAAGCAGTGGTACAGGAAGAAGTCTGCATCCTTCAAGAAAAACATGATTTTCATGCAGGACAATGCTCCATCACACGTGTCCAAGTACTCCACAGCGTGGCTGGCAAGAAAGGGTCTAAAAGAAGAAAAACAATTGACATGGCGTCCTTGTTCACCTGATCTGAACCCCATAAAGAACCTGTGGTCCATCATCAAATGTGAGATTTACAAGGAGGGAAAACAGTACACCTCTCTGAACAGTGTCTGGGAGGCTGTGGATGCTGCTGCACGCAATGTTGATGGTGAACAGATCAAAACACTGACAGAATCCATGGATGGCAGGCTTTTGATTGTCCTTGCAAAGAAAGGTGGCTATATTGGTCACTGATTTGTTTTTGAATGTCAGAAATGTATATTAATATATATATATATATATATATATATATATATATATATATATATATATATATATATATATATATATATATATATATATATATATATATATATATATATATATATATATATACATACACATACATACATACATACATACATACATACATACACACACACACACACATACACACACACACACACACACTTTTTAACAAAGTATATTTATCAATAATGCTAGGGCCCCATACCTGAAATTGCTTAGGACCCCCAAATCACTAAGTCTGCCCCTAGAGGTAAGTAACTTAAACTACAAGTGACTCAGTTAAATCTACCCAAAACAAACTCAAAATATATAATAATAATAATAATAATAATAATAATAATAATAATAATAATAATAATAATAATAATAATAATAAACTTTAGGTTGAAGGAAAGTCCTGACCCTAGGTGGAGGAGTTCAAGTATCTTGGGGTTTTGCTAACGAGTGAGGGAAGGATGGAAAGTGAGATTGACAGGCGGACTAGTGCAGTGGCAGCAGTAATGCGGTCGATGTAACGGTCCATTGTGGTAAAGAAGGAGCTGAGCTAAAAGGCAAAGCTCTCGATTTACCGGTCAATCTATGTTCCTACTCTCACTTATTGTCATGAGTTTTGGGTCATGACTTAAAGGACAAGGACAAGATCTCAAAATGAGTATCCTTCGCAGGGTGGCAAGACGCACCCTTATAGATAGGGTGAGGAGCTCTGTCACCCGAGAGGAGCTCGGAGTAGAGTTGCTGCTCCTCCACATCGAGAGAAGTCAGCTGATGTGGCCCAGGCATCTGTTTCGGATGGCTCCTGGACGCCTACCTAGGGAGGTGTTCCAGGCATGTGCCACTTGGTGGAGGCCTTGGGGAAGACCCAGGACACCGTGGAAGGACCATGTCTCTCGGCTGGCCTGGAAATGCCTCAGGATCCCCCCGGAGAAGCTAGAGGAAGTGTCTGGGGCCCCCGTGACCCGGCCCAGAAAAAGTGGATGAAAATGAATAATTGAATTAATTAATTAATAATAATAATAATAATAATAATAATAATAATAATAATAAGAAGAAGAAGAAGAAGAAGAAGAAGAAGAAGAAGAAGATATACATTTAGATATAGATACTAGATATAAATATTTTATCAAATATTTTCCAGATAGACCATAAATAAAAGTTGCAATTTAATACATAAGCATGTCTGTTATGTTTCATTTTGAATTTCATATTGCTATCACGAACACACAAACATTGCATTATTAATATATCACAATTGCCTAAAGAAAGCCTTTATTTAGTCTGCTTGCACCAATATGCCAGTAGAAAGATACACAAAGAAGACAATCAATTCTGACAGTCAGCTGATAGTTTGTCAGAGAAAAATATAAAGTGATAACTGCTTATTGCCTTTCACTATAAGCGCAGATTATGAGAGTATGCGTGGGAAGTGCTTCTCTTTCACTTGAATATGATTGTGCTTTACTTTTTCCCTCCTATGCTTGGATCAAAATGTTCATCAGAACAATGCATTGCAGTTTTTCAAGCCAAAATGCTCAATGTTTCCAGAACCCATATAGACACCCTCAGGCAAGTACATCTAAAGATGCTTCTACTCCATAAAGAAATGGATAGCACAGAGTTTATTCTCATAGTTAAGTACTCCGTGTGATTTACGCAAGGTTGAAGTATATTAAATTTGTTTGGAATCGTATTAGCAGTGAGTATTAGCACAGTTTCCTCTGAATGGAACTACTCACATCAGAAACTATACATTTTAGTAAAAGCGACAGAAATACCACTGCTGACAAGATCTCAACTGATAAGGTTCAATCTTAAAATGACTCAAGGAAACCCAGGACTACATATATACACTACATGACAAAAGTCTTGTCATCTACCCCAGTTGTAAGTATAATAAGAACTTCACTTTTAGTTGAAAGACTATCATTTGGAAAAGTGGCAGAAGGTAGATTTTTCGATTAATTATCTATTGAACTGCATCCCAATCATCACAAATACTGCAGAAAACCTATAGGAACCTGCAAGGACTCAAGATTCTCACAGAAATCAGTCAAGTTTGGTGAAGGAAAATACATGGTTTGGGTTTACATTCAGTATGGGGGCGTGCAAGAAATCTGCAGAGTGGATGGCAACATCAACAGCCTGAGGTATCAAGACATTTGTGCTGCCCATTACATTACAAACCACAGGAGATGGCAAATTCTTCAGCAGGATAGCGCTCCTTCTCATACTTCAGCCTCCACATCAAAGTTCCTGAAAGCAAAGATGCTCCAGGATTGGCCAGCCCAGTCACCAGACATGAACATTATTAAGCATGTCTGGGGTAAGATGAAGGAGCCATTGAAGATGAATCCAAAGAATCTTGATGAACTCTGGGAGTGCAGCAAGAACATTTTCTTTGCCATTCAAGATAACTTTATTGATGCAGATTTATGGATGCAATCATCCAAGCTCATGGAAGTCCTACACAATATTAATTTGACCAGATATTGTCAGGTAGTGTACTTCTGTTTTTGGTCTAAGACAAACTAACTATAAATGTCACTATGAAGTATGTACTAAACAAGAATAGTAATGTCTCAAAAACTATAGTGTCAAAAAATGAGCACTTTTGCCAAAAATGCACAAAATTCTAGGCCTAATTAAATTACTTGGGTTCAGTAATACTTTTCATAAACCAATTTTCATTGGTCCGTTCCTGATTTTTTTTCCCTTTTCTATAATGCATTGGCAAGACAACTGCACTTAGACAGAAGGAGCAGTTCTACCCTGCCAAATGCTCATCATGAATCAAGAATTTGGCTTTACAAAAGCACAACGTAGATCACCAGGAGGTAGAAATGGACACAGATCTTCTCCCGTCTTTGTTTCAGGACACATTCACCTCCAGCTGAGCAACAACAGTGGAGACCGCACTGCTGGATGGGAAACTTCAGACTTTAATGGGATTACTCAGACACACACTAATCCAGTGAGAGCAGGTGGAGAATTAAAAAGATCACAGCTTCCTGACGAACTGAAAGACATGCTTAAAATGGAGACAGCGTTACACAAGCATCCTCAAAAGTCTTTGCGACTTGTGCTGAGTTTGGCTGTCACCACTTGCATTGTGAACACCCAAACCACCTTTCACCTCGGGTTCACTCTAACTTTAATTGAACTTAAATTGCAGCATTTGCACTTGAATTTAAACGTGCTTTTTTTTGCGAATCAAATACTCTATTAAGCGCTCCTGTGGTAATCTGAACTGGAGAAGTAGAAGATATGTTTTCTTAGAGTTGCTTTTTTCATTTGCAGAGAGAAATGGAAAAGCAGAAATGTATTTATAAAAGTGATGAGCAATCAAGTCATCAACATTTCTCAGCACAAAAAGATGCGGTTTGTGCAGCAATCGTCATATTCAGCATTGGATTACCTAAACCTCTTTGGAATTGCAGTCGACTTCTAAAGAAAAATACAGGGTCGTTAAATTGATTACATTGTTAAGAATGATTACAAATGACTGTTTATAAAAGAACAAATCAGTTTTTGCAATCACTTGTGCTACGAGGACCAGAAATGAATTATTTTAGAGGAAAAAAATTAGTCATTTGAGACTGGCGTAAGAAGCTTTGACAAGTTTTTTTTAATTTTCTTTCGAGACTGCGGTTTCCTAATCTTTCGAGGCCACCTCTGAATGAACTTCTTTGTCGCCAGTGGAATTGGTGTGTGTGTTTACCTCAGGCAATACTAAACAGCAATATCCTGCATATGCAAACGGAATTCAAAGCAGTCATATGCAACCATATTAACATGCACAGAAACCATGTTGCCACTTTGAGTTCAATGAGTCATCACGATTGTGTTGCTAACAGACAATTAAACTAGAAAAAAGGAAAAAAAAAAAGATTTTACAGATACTTCCTTTATCCATACAAATTAAATCCTGCTCGGCCTGCAGAGAATCCTTGCTTGCCTTTGAGAGCGAGTTAAAATTACATACTATTATGAATGTCTCAACCATTGGGAAATTAACAGATGTTACCCAACACCATCATGCATGACACTTTTCCCAACAAATAACCAAAAAGAAGTTTCCCAGAGTCTCATGAGTGTGGATAATGCAATGGTCTGATATTCTCCACGGCCTATGAATTACGGTCTTCTGTGCTGACTCCACAGCTGTCTGTTTGCTGCCCTGAGCTTTACAAAGCCTATGTCCGAATGTCAATTCAATGATAGAAGCAGCATTTTATTAGGATGGATAGTTGGATCAGTCAAACTTTTAAATCTAACTTAATGTAACTTCTGTAAATGAACATTATACAATAGGGCTGCATGATATTGGAAAAATCTAACATGTTTTGGCACAATATATATTGCAATATGAACACGATTTCACCAGATGATTTGAATAGCTCCATTTGGAAAGATTCCATTCATTTAGATTGAGTGGGATGATTGCAACATAGGCTCATTTTAAAACGCACCCCTATATACATTTCTGGAGATCACAAATTATGTAGCCAGATGTGCATATGTCCGCATTTTGTATTTAAAACGAAGGCTACGGGGCGGTATGACACAGTTTCCAGTTTCTGCAGTACAGTGCTTAATTTATAAATTGTGAGGTCCCCAAACAGATCGGGGTAACGGATCCGGCATGTTACCAGAGGAGGGAGAGGTGGGCTGGGGGGGATGTGGGTGTTGCAGATGAAAGTGAAGAGCGAAGGGGGGGTGTCGAGGATAAAAGTGAAGAGGGATGGGGAGTCAAGGAAGAAAGTGAAGAGGGGGGTTGGGACAATCAGTAAAATGAGGTGCCGGATTAGATTTCAAAGGTGCCGGATCCGGATCTTGTTCCGGCACAAATTAAGTCCTGGTCCAGTAGTTGCCATGTTGACAGACTAGAGATGCAGAGAGGAGTTGACCATGATGTCGGGGTTCCAGTCCAGCAATGAACAGTTTCAGAAAGTGGCTAAGACAAAAACAGAAGCCATAAAATAAACAAGTAAATAAAGTGAGAATGTGGTAAAATCTGAAAATATGGTAAAAATCAGGCGAGGTTTTTTTTTTTTTTTAATCTGGATTTTTTTTTTTAACTCTCGGTTTGGTTTAGGGAAGTTGGTGGCCAGGTCAATTGGTGTTTTTGAAAACCCTATTGGTTGGGTTTAGCGAAGGAGGAGTGTGGATCAGTTAATCAGTCAGTCAGTCATTTAACCAGTCAGTTAGTCGACAGCGGCCTCTGGTGGATTTATGCCAGAACAGCAGGTGTGAATGGCACTCACGACAGAAATCTGAGATCTTAAAAAGCATACACAGTGGCCTCTGGTGGATGTAGCTCCTGGGATGGATTTGGCACTCTCCATAAAAATATATAGTGGTACGGTTTCAGAATGAGCCTGGGTTGGATGAGTCGTTTTTTATGCTATGATTCTGCATAAATTATAATAAATGACAAGCAAAAATAAATAAATAAACAGTGCTTTATGGGTTTCTGGGGAGTCTAACAGTATTCAAGCACATAAATTGAACCATGAAAATGTGAAATATTATGGTTATCATTCTATAAATAATAAAAAAAGAATAATATTTAATAATATATTTATCTTTTAATCTTCAATAAATAATCTTACTCTGCAAAGTGACTGTTGCAGATACACACATTTGCGATTTTGATGCTCAAATGATATACTGTTAGCCTATTATAGAACTATTATGAACACTATTATAAACACACATCTCATTTCGAATTGATTTGGATCTTAATTTGATTCAATATCAAATTAAGTATTTTTTTGTGCATTTGTTATAACCAAAACTCAAATAATGTTGTAAGCTATACAGGGAACCGTACCATTTGGCGCATTAATAATTTGTATTCTGTATAAAAAGTTGAAATGCACAGTTTTATATCAACAGTTCATATAATTATATTTCTATTTCACTTCGTTTTTACGTATAAATATACTTTTGCTTTTATGACAGATGTACTGAAACTGATTAAACCATTATGACATTGCTAAGAAGGTAGAAATATAATTAATAAAGTACATATATTTAGCAACATGCTCTGTTCCTAGCAACAGCTGTTTTCCAGAGGCATTGCATGACATGTTTGTGTTGTTTTACTGTTGGGACCAATATTGAAACATGATTACTCTATCTACTGTATATCCATCTATAGCTGTACATTTAACCATATATAGGTGCGGCACTGTGATTCAGTGGTTAAATCTGTCGCTTCACATCAGTAACATAAAATACAATATTTGCTTATGTTTATTCTGCTGTATTACCAGTTCATGTGCTGCTTTAACTGAGGCAGCTACAATAATCTCTCATGCCTATTTAAACAGTATTAAATATCAGAATTAAATTAAGAAGACAGAATTTGATTACTAATTTACAGTATAACACTTAGTATGTCTACATTGGCTATGAGGGAGGTGAATATTTAATGTTCTCCTGGAAGTTATGTGAACTTCCGACTACGCTAATACAAGCACTGCAATTTTACTCAAGCCCCGATTAATCAGAGGGCAAGATCTTATTCTGTGAGCTTGGTGTCTTGTTAAATAATGATTTGTTTTCAAGCATTATATCAATAATGAAACCAGACAGAGTTCATGTGCTTCTAATCAGACTAAAAGAAATTTAAAAAGTACTCCAAATTACTGAACAAGAACAAATTTAATAAGCTTTAAGCAAATTCTATACAGTATATATTTATATATATACATAAAAAAAATACACTCACTGGCCACTTTATTAGGTACACCTGTCTAACTGCTCATTAACGCACATTTCTAATCAGCCAATCACATGGCAGCAACTCAATGCATTAAGGCATGTAGACATGGTCAAGACGATCTGCTGCAGTTCAAACCGAGCTTCAGAATGGGGAAGAAATGTGACTTTGAACGTGACATGGTTGTTGGGGCCAGACGGGCTGGTCGAAGTATTTCAGAAATTGTTCTACTGGAATTTTCACACACAAACATCTCTTGGGTTTAGAGGGGTCTCTCGAGTCTCTGAACGCACAACACGTCAAACCTTGAGGCGGATGGGCTACAGCAGCAGAAGACCACACTGGGTGCCACTCCTGTCAGTTAAGAACAGAAAACTGAGGCTATAATTGGCCATTTCTGCTGCAAAGTTCAGATGGTAGGGTCAGAATTTGGCATCAACAGCATGAAAGCATTGATCAATCCTGCCTTGTATTAATGGTTCAGGCTGGTAGTGGTGGTGGTGTAATGGTGTGGGGGATATTTTCTTGGCACACTTTGGGCCCATTAGTACCAAGTGAGCATTGTGTCAATGCCACAGCCTGCCTGAGTATTGTTGCCGACCATGTCCATCCCTTTATAATAACAGTTTACCCATCTTCTGATGGCTACTTCCAGCAGGATAACACACTATGTCATAAAAGTAGGAATCATGTCAGACGAAATGGTCTCCAAATGGCCTCCACACTCACCAGATCTCAATTCAATAGAGTACTTTTGGGATGTGGTGGAACAGGAGATTCACATCAAGGATGTGCAGCAGACAAATCTGCAGAAACTGTTATGTTATCATGTCAATTTGGACCAAAATCTCTAAGGAATAGTTCAAGTACCTTGTTGAATCTATGCCACAAATGATTAAGGCAGTTCTGCAGGCAAAAAGGATCCAACCCTGTACTAGTAAATTAAGGAGTACCTAATAAAGTATTACTAATATTTCAAATGCATTTTTTTTTTAATCAAACTACTTTAATAAAGGATGCTTTAGCCTTAGTCCTTTTTACCTACTGCAGAAACTAATGCATCTTTTTAGTTTTTTTTTTTTTTTTTGTGTGTGTGTGTTACAGATGTGAATCTACTAATGTATTCCAATGTGCCTTGATGCCTTTCTACTTCCTGTCTGCAAAGGCAGCACAGCACTTCAGCTTTCAACCACAGAGGAAAGAGAGAGTAGATTTATCCTACTCAGACAGTGTGGAAACTCAAGCTGGACAGTGGCTGATGATTCACAGACTTCAATCAGAGCACACAGGAGATGAGGTAATCGGGAGTCAATAAAGACCAGGATGAGTAAGGGTGAACTAGGCTCTGGATGGAGGAGAGCAAGCACTAGCTGACTATAAAAAATAATAGCACTATCAAAGATGAAGTAAGGTAGGTCCACATTAGCTCACAATTTCATTATAGTTTGTGTGATTTAGTATTAGCTTGCTTCGGTATAGATAAAATATGTACTGTAGAGGCACCATTGGCTGATATGGAAGTGTGGAAATCACTCCAGCTGAGCATTTCTAAAACAGATACATGCTACTGTAGATGCTGAAAATTAGGTTTGGTTCACCAACCTCTGGACAAAGAAATGCATGATGTGCATATGAATGAGGGTGAATTGGAAGGACGATGCCTCTTTACAGGTCAGTAGGTATGCGGAGTGGCTTTCCTGTTGGTCCTTTCCACAACAACTTGCAGACAGAATGGGCGTCTGGGATTCGACCCTGCAGATGTCGAGGTGGATAATTTCTGGCAATTTCTATAAAGCGTTAAGAAATAACTTGCTTCCTCAGGCACAGCATGTGAACTTTCAGTACGTGTAGAATGTCTGGATGACCTACTACATTTGCCAAATGTGGGAAGCCCTGTATGCCACAATGCATTAGTTCTGACCTTCTGTTTCTAGAATGATAAATGAACTGTGCAAAAATTTTGTTCCAATATATTTTTGGCCAATAGTATTGAAGAAAAGTTTGTTGACTGTACATTAAAATGCACAATATACACATACTGTACATGTGCATGCACAACCTTAGGATACTGTTACACAACAACATTGCCCTAAAAAGTGGAAAAAGTGTCACGTTTTCGGAAAGTTTTGTGCTTAGATGTCAACATTGTCAAAAACCCAATTACTAACATTGTTTTCTGCTGGATCCCAGGACAGAGGTGCATGGCTGGAAATGAGCGAGCAGACAGGGTTGCAAAACAAGCTCTTGGAGAAAGAATCAGTGAATGCCAAATCCCATATTGAGACCTACAGTAGCACCCTTAATTAAGCAATTTACTATATATTAAAGAAATTGAATCATTGCCTTGTCAAAACAAAAGATTGTATGAAATAATGCTGGATAATGTGTACAGTGCACACTCTTTTTAAAGCAAGACATGAACAAATTGTATACATGTACAAATGGTAGGGGTGTCAAAATTAATCGACAATTCGGTATCGGTTCAGTAATAATCATAACCGGTTATTATGTACTGACGTCATTTATCTCACATGCGCTATGTCGCCGTAGCTTACTATGGCAAGGGAGGCGAGCCGCGAGTATTTACAACGCTCTAACTACGAAAAACTCAGAAACTGTGCACAATTTCACTGCGTGTGTGTTTGCTGAACACTGTTTCACTGAAACTTACAGCAAAAGCCCCTATTTCACGGCGATTAAGAGAATGAAAGTAATCTCCATTTCTCTCTCTCTGTCTCACTGTGGCCCATGAGTGCATCTGTGAAGAGCATCAGCGTGTAAGAGCCAATCGCAGCCCTTTCTGTTGAGCGCTTGACCAATCAAAGGGGTGTAAGAAATAACCTGGTAGACAAGGCTCAGAAAGCGAGCGGGATATTTATATTTGTTTATTTGCTAAAGACCATTTCAATGTGGTCATGTCATTGGCCCATGAACATTTCCTGCTTGACGTTACACTATTTCCTAACTGTAACAAGAGGCAATTCAATCATAACTTGATTTTAAATCAGCAGTCATAACACTGTTTATCAATATGTGGACCTTTTTGGATTCTCAAAGCAATGGAAATTAAAAAATGTAAAACAGGAAATACGTTAGGACCATTGTTTTTGTTTACATCCCTCAAAATGGTCTATAAATGCTTGTGTTGTTTAAAGGTAAAGTTTATATATCTGACTGTTTGTATTAAAGGACAAAAATGTTTTACAAATAGTATATATTTATACATTTTAATACAAGAATTGTTGTGCTGTGAAGAAAATATAAAACTGTGTATGGAAAGAATCGTCAATGCACCGTGATGCACCGAGATATCGAATTGAACCGAATCGATGGCATGATAATCGTAACCGAACCGAACCGTGAGACCAGTGTAGGTTCACACCTCTAACAAATGGTGTTAGATAGCCATCACGAATGGTAAAAAAAGGCACCAAAATGTCAATGCTGTAGCTGTACTGTAACTTGTCTATAAAACCTACCAAATTTATGTTATGAGCTAGCATTTTTTATCAAGACAAACCCCTATGAAACTTTGAAACCAAGAAAACTTGAGCTAGCAATTCCTATCTAGACAAAAATAATTGTCTTGATAATAAAAAAATAATTGCACTATGAAAGATGAAGTAAGGTAGGTACAAATTAACTCACAATTTCATTAGACTTTGTGTGATTTAGTATTAGCTTGCTTTGGATACATGTTACTGTAAAGCTGAAAATTGAATAAAATGTCATAAAATGTTTAATATGTATATAAACACACACACACACACACACACACACACACACTTTTTATTATTCTCAAAAGTGCATTAAATAATCTTTTTTGAAGTTTGAAGTACTTAGTCTTTACTTAAACATTTGATTTGTTAGGTTTAATAAAATGTACGTTCTATCACGTATTCTATTTCCGATATAATGTCATAAAATTTTTAATGAGCAATATCACATGAGTAGCAGTGCGATATGGCTGTATATCGGCACTAGTGAGAGGCCTGCGTTGTTGTCCCACCAGTGACGATATACAGCCATATCGAACTGCTACGAGTGTGATGTTGCGTTTAAACAACGGTTCGACGGCATTATGGTGTATATAAAAAAGAAAATCAAACACAGAGAGTCTCATAATCCTTTTGTATTAGGAACTACTTTCTTCACATCTGTAGCTGACGTCAGAACAGCAGAAACCGTTACTAATTCACCAACGTCATTTTAGAGCTAGTATTTGAATGATCCTCTAGCATAATGTCTAAAGTGGTGACAAAACAGTTGATTTTGCTCACATTTTAAGATTATAAGGCTGAACAACATGAAACGCCATCAGTCTAGATTCATTTCCCAGTATTTCTCTGTTGCAGTCGGGATATTACAATAAACTAACCCTCAAAAAAGCCAAAGCAACGCAATCATTACCAGATTACTGTTGTGTTTGCAATAAGGAAAAACACTAAACAAATGCGGGCACTTCTTTCTTTCTTTTCACTGAACTAGTCTGCAGTAATGAAAACAGGAGACACATAAGCAACAAACAGATGGCCAACCAAAAAGTAACTCAGGGTTATACAAAGAGTGGCAAACACAAAAATACATAGATTCCTGATATGCGAGTCCCCACTCCCATCTCACACTCAATACACTACAATTACTATGTATAAATACAGCACTACAACATACAAAAGAGAGAGAGATCCACTTAGAATGTCACTCACCAATTTTATAATGTTTTGATCAGTTGTAATTTGAAAATATGCAGATCTTTTCTTATCGAATAAAAAGTTTATCGTACACTGTTATGCACATATGTTTTTTATGCGCATTTTTAGAATTTATGCGCATCTTGGCGTTTCCATCAACCGTTTTATGCGCATATCCAAAATGCTCATAAAAATAGGTGGATGGAAATGTAGCTACTGACAGGCTGATGAATGCCAACACTGTATCTCAGAAATTATAAATATTTAAAATAAGCACTATCCTTATAAATAAACTGCAAAGATGCAATCTAAACAACTGCTTCGACTAAAAAAAAGCCTTAAAAGTACATTATGTTGTCCAACAGCTGCAATATTGGTCAAACTGCAGTGAGTTTATTGATCTGCTGTCACTCTATGTGGGAGGAGTAATACAGAAGGGTGAGGAGGCTGTACAAGTTCTGATATTGCAGAATATTGCACGTAGGGCTGGGAGATATGGCAAAAAAAAAAAAAAAATTGACCGATTCACGATTTCGATTTTTTTTTTTTTTTTTTTACTGTGTAACTATAGTCAACTTAAAACATTACAACAACATGACTGAAGTAACAATCTCTTTATAAGTAACTTGAAAAACCATCTGGTTAAGGAACATGTATTTTTAATGGCCATACATACATAAATTGGTCAACAAGGTGTAGCCTATTACATTCCTATAGACAAATTCCTGCTTGACGTTTTAGAAAATATTTGTGCGTAGCTACACCACCCAGTATATATTAAAGATCACCGTGAACAACAAAAAAACCCACAGAAACCTGTTACATATCGATTTATATTTAAATTTATCTTATATTTTACTGAATAGTATAACAACCTATAGCTGAAATGTTGAAAATTGCTCAATTTATTTTTATAAAACATTTGTCAAAAAGTATTGATATTTTTTTGGAGTAAAAACAATACCGACATTTAAGAATTCATATTTATTTTATTCATTCATTCATTTTACTTGTTTATTGGTGCATATACGGGTTATGATTTAATTCATAGCTACAGTACCTTGGACAGCTACTGTGCCACTCCGTAAAGCTTTCAAGCTAAAGTCCAAATTAAAGAAAGATTTGACTTTCTGCGGTGACAGCCGACATTCACAACACGCCATAACCGTCCTTCAGGTGGTGCGCAGGTATAAAATACAAAACCAGACGTCTGGGCTTTGAATAAGCTGCAATTATTTCCTAGTTGTTCAAAAAGTCTGCAAGTTCCTGTTCCATGGATATATGTTGTTGTTGATTCGATGCGCAGCAGGAAAAAAAGGCTTTCAGCAGTGCATAGTAGCTGGAAAAGTTCTCATCCAGATCAGAGCGATCTGTGCTACCGAATACAGCGCAGCATGCAATAAACTCACGCTCAGTCAGGCAAAGTAAAGGTCTCATTGCCTATATGTCAATCAAATTAATTAAACTCTAGCCATGAATAAAACTTTTAGCCCATTTTATTATTTTGTGTAATGTATATAGTGTAATCAGGGCCGGAGCAAGCTGAACTGGCGCTCTAGGTGAACACCCTCAACCCAAAAGTGAAATAGAAACTTACCGGTTTGCGGATGAAAGTGAGGACCGGGAGGGGGTGGGTGTCGCGGATGAAAGTGAGGACCGGGGGGTTCTCGCTCACTATTCTGCCGCCCATTGGGGTCCTAAGCAGACTCGATTGCAAGCAGGACCCGATTTCTCACCACACCGGCCCTGAGTGTAAAGCTGGATTTATACTTTCGCCTGGCGCCGCATCACGCGCCTCCGCTGACTGCGCGCACACCTCGCCACAATGGGCTAGCGCGCTTGTGCTGAGGCAGCTGTGGTAGCTCATCAACAGAGCCGCGACGTCAACACACAGAATCTGTCAGCACAATTCAGCACGGTTGTCTAACAGTTTAGAACGGTTTGGCACGATAGTGGAAAAGCTGCTTTAATATTTTTATTTAAAAAAAAAAATCGCGATACTTCAATTTTATAAAAAATTTAATCATCTTAAAATGTAAATTCGAATTAATCGGAAAAAATTAAAAATAAAAATAAATAAAATCGCCCAGCCCTAATTGCACGGCTATCAGCCAATCAGATATCACATGTAATAAAGAATGAAGCTGATATCAACGTTCTAAAAAGAAATCTAATTTTTGCATTTGCACTCCCATGAAAAATTAGCATTTCAAACCGGTTTTTGAAACTTTTTTTTTCCTACCAACAATCATAACACAGTCACTGTGTTACAGGCTGCAATCAAATACACTTATCTTTTTTTTTTTTTTTTTTTTTAAATGGTGAGATGGAAACATAAATAGATATATTAACTGAGAAACTGATCCTGAGCTGTAAAACTACTTATCACTTGCTGTCATTCTGGAGCACAGAGGAAGGAAGAAAATAATAAACAACTAAGCAACGCAGATAAGGTGTTTTAGGCAGAAAAGAAATGAAAAGGTGAATGGCATGGATGCAAGAAGACAAAAAGGAATAAAACAGATTTGTAAAGGGCACCATTTACAAATCTATCGTACTCCCTACCAGGCTCAGATTGAGGGATTAGGCCGTATTACTTGGGCTGCTTTTGTGTAGGCAAATCCTGGGTGGAAAGAAACCCAGTGAGGCTTCTGCTGACAAGAAAGGAGGAAAAAAATAGATCCTCTGCAAAAACCATCTCCCTATCTGGCCTATCTTTTCTCTTGCAACCTTCTGTGCTCATTCTCTTTCTGCTCACAGTTCTCTTTTTCTTTTTTACTTTGCTCTCACTGTCATGCTTTGCCTTTTTAACCCATGCAGTCTATGGAATATGACCCAAAATCTCTTCTTTTTCGGCACGCACTCGTTGTGCAAACCTTATTAGCTTCACGCTCTCCTTTGTCTCTTCGGCAGGCTGCTGAAGTTTCATAAGCAGTTTTGGGATATGCTGGTTTTTTTTCGTTAGTGAAAGTGCGAAAAGAAAATGAAGAAAATTATGTCTCAAGAATTACTTTCTTACATAATTTTTCTTTAGTTTTGTAATTCAAGGAAGCATGTCCATAAACATTCATTCATTCACCTTCCTTCAGCTTAGTCTTTTATTCAACAGGGGTCGCCACAGTGTAATGAACCACCAACTATTCCAGCATATGTTTTACACAGTGGATACCCTTCCAGCTGCAACCCAGTAATGGGAAACACCAATGCACTCTCACATTCACACTCATGGCCAATTGTGTTTACCCAATTCACTTAGAGCACAAGTCTTTGGACTGTGGGGGTAACCGGAGCACCTGGAGGAAACCCACACAAACACAGAGAGGACATGCAAACTCTAAACAGGAATACCAACTGGACCAACCGGGACTTGAACCAGCGACCTTCTTACTGTGAGGTGACAGTGCTAACCACTGAGCCACCATGCCTCCCACGTCCCTAAACAGTCTTTCTCAAATGTGATCATGCCAAAGCCAATTGTTTAAGGTTTTCAGTGCTCAAAAGCACAAAGTTTAATTTGTATTCTCAAGACAAGTGTGTTTATATTTCTTTTCAGACTGGAGCAAGTATTCACATATGTTCTAAATGCAAATCACACTTAATAACTATTTTAAGTGCAAAGTTTGTTTGTCAACCAATAGTCTGATACAGTGCCTTGCAATACAAATTATTTTATAATATGAAATCATTGGTCCCACAGTAAAAATGTATCATTCATTCATTTAAACCAATAATGTTATTTTAATGAACATAATGTTATATTAACAGACATAATACATATGTGTCTATATAAAAAGTGAGTTTTTAGATAACTCTAGTTTTGAATACTACACAACAGTAATGTCTGAACTATTTAAGATCTCTGCCATACTCATGCAGTATGAAAGCTGAATGCAATATGATTAATGGGTTGGGTAGTAGTACATTTCTAGAATGTGCCTCTGTAATGCTGGACCTTCAATATAGTGTATAAAAAGTACTTTCTGGAAGTACCCTACGGTGACAAGGTCTACTTGCTTTTTATTTGCTGCTTTTGAGGCTTGTCCAGGGATTTTCTCCTTTATAAATGGCAAAACTCATTTGCCCTGTGGTGACTTCTTGTACTAAAAGCCGCAATAGTCACTAGAACGATAAAAAAAAAAAAAAAAAAAAAAACATCTAATAAATAAAAACAATTAGATTAATGCTAACATTGCTAGTAGGGCTGCACAATATATGGTTTATCGTTATTGTGATGTGTAAATATGCAATAGTTAACAAGGAAATAATTTAATAACAATAAAAATAGCTAAGGCTGCGCCCGAAACCACCTACTACTCAGTAGGTACTGGATTTGAATTTAAACGTACTACTCGGCAGTATGCAGTATGAATGTGAGAAGTATGAATGGAACTCGGACATACTACATCTGCCATTTTGTCATGATCACGTGACCTACCAGCGTGAATTGCGTCGCTTCCCTCCCATTCATGAATTCTCTTGCGGGGCATCATGGGATAGAGCAGCGTGCATCGGCAGTAGTAAGTCATCCGGGTACTTCTCACATACCGTTTTTCGAATTCTATAAATTCCGACATACTACTCAGCTCACATACTGTTTTTAGTGAACTATATAGTATGGAAGTATGCGATTTCGGACGCAGCCTAAGTTTAACCCTATTACAGTTAACACATTTATTTTTAAGGCATGTGACTAAAATCTCAAGCCAATTTAAAGTATTTGTGCACAAGAAGTTATAAAATTTGTAGCTTTAACAATGATGAATTGTATTTTTTAATCACAATGAAGACTATACAGTGTTATTTTAAATTTGAACAGCAAGAAAAACATAAATCACTGTCTGTTTCATTTGTACATTTGTGTTATTGTATTGACTCATGCTTGTAATTTATTATAATGATTATATAATAAACACACTTACTGCAAACTTATCACAATCTAAAATTATGAATTAATTCCTTATTCATTTTCTTTTCGGCTTAGTCCCTTTATTAACCTGGGGTTGCTACAGCGGAATGAACCGCCAACTTATCCAGCATATGTTTTACGCAGCAGATGCCCTTCCAGCCGCAACCCATCTGGGAAACATCCATACACTCTTGCATTCACACACATACAATATGGACAATTTCGCTTACCCAATTCACCTATACGGCATGTCTTTGGACTTGTGGGGGAAACCGGAGCACCTGGAGGAAACCCACGCAAACACGGGGAGAACATGCAAACTCCACAGAGAAATGCAAACTGACCCAGCTGAGGCTTGAACCAGTGACCTTCTTACTGTGAGGCGATCGTGCTACCCACTGCGCCACAGTGACGCCCTTCTTTCCTTATAGAGTTATTTAAATCATCATTCATTCATTCATTCATTTTCTTGTCGGCTTAGTCCCTTTATTAATCCGGGTTCGCCACAGCGGAATGAACCGCCAACTTATCCAGCACGATTTTACGAAGTGGATGCCCTTCCAGCCGCAACCCATCTCTGGGAACATCCACACACTCATTCACACACATACACTACGGACAATTTAGCCTACCCAATTCACCTGTACCGCATGTCTTTGGACTGTGGGGGAAACCGGAGCACCCGGAGGAAACCCACGCAAACGCAGGGAGAACATGCAAACTCCACACAGAAACGCCAACTGACCCAGCCCAGCCGAGGTTCGAACCTGCGACCCAGCGACGTTCTTGTATTTAAATCATCCTATGATAATAATCATTAATATGTCAATATGTATTGCAGAAAAATCATTTTCGCAATGTCAGTTTTTTACAATATAGTGCAGCCCTAGTGGCTAGATTCAAGACTGAATATCAGACAGTTATCGGTCTGCTGCTAACTGCATTTAGTTAAAACACCTGTTATACAGAAGATTCCTAAGACAGCTTTAAAGGTGCTGTATGTAAGTTTTTGACTCTTCTAAAGCATAAAAATACCATAATATGTGTGCAGATATTTAAGAAACATCCCAAGTGAACATACTTGTTTAACTGAAAAACAATGCTGAAGTCAGATATTCTGCTTTGAAAATGGGTTTTCCGTGCCGGAACGCTGTCTTTGTTTACATAAATTTCATATGCACGATGCCAGTTTAGCCAATTATATGTCAGCACCCTGGGTTGCCTTGTTGGAAAACAGGGCATTTCATTCATTCATTCAGAAAGACTCTGAAAGCGTGCGTCCGTGACCAAAAAGAACAGTATGGGAGACAGATGCAGTTCCACATGAGGTTATTAATTAGCAAATTACATAAATATTACGAACGTAAACATTAGGTGAGCAGGTTACATTGTAACCGCGTGTCCTAACAACACGCTGTGACGAGAGAGGCAGTGATCAGCTATTTGGCTGTTTGCACCAGACGAAACACGGCAGAAATGTAAATACAGCCTTTCAGAAGCACAGAATATGCACTCGCTCACCAAACGGTAAGGTTTAGAATCTATTTAATACATGTTAACCCACTTTAACATCAATGTAGATGCTGAATCACTCATATGTGTTTAGTTCTAAAGTTCAATTTCAGACGGTTTATTGTATTTTCAAGATCTGAGGTGAACTTTCTGCTTTCAGTATATGGCAACAAATGCCATGTAAAATGCATTCAAACTCGCATTGTTAGCATTTAGCACAGAATAAAGCACACAAGGCTTACCTGAGGTGATCTAGCTGTCATAGGTTTCTGTTGTTCAGCTGTGAGAAATAGAAGCCATTTCTAATATATCAATTCGAGGTGTTGGTTAGGACAAAAACTCCTTTTAATATGGAAGATATTCCCTCTATCGCGTGTCGTTGCTTTTATTTAGAACACAGTTTAAATCGCTCGCTCCTGTACACAATCTGGCATCCTAGCGTACTTTTATTATGATCCAGGAGTGCAATACCTAGTTCAACCACTGGGTGTCAAACTTACATACTGCACCTTTAAGAATCCTATATAGTAAGGCATACAAAAGCAACAGACAATCGCTTCAACAGAAGATGCATTATATGCACTGTCTGCAAATTATAACTGGTTGTCTGTGACAGGTTTCTTGATATACTGCTACAGCCAAAGCACTGTCAAATCAACTGAACATAATGAATGTGTGAAAATAATCCCTTTAAAAAAAATTTACGCCATGTGTTTGGCTGCCACCAATAAATCGCAAAGAGAAAACCAGGCAACTGTGAAAACCTCTGATTTGTCAAGTGTCAAAATGATAATCATTTATTCTAGGAAGGGCATAACAGCAGCCCTTAATGATATATCTGTGAGACAAGCTAACAGGCCTGGCTCTGCCATCAATGGCTGAGAGAATGTGATACAGCAGCATACTGAACAGAATGAGGTAAAACCATGCACTGCATTAAGGTAAATCTCGTGTATTTAGCATGTCACGTGACCAATTATAGCGCAATTAGTGACGCCTGCCAGCGATTTGATTGTAAATGTTACAGAAGACTTGTTTAACAAGAATATGAACTATATTCATGAAGCCTACAAACGGATTCATAGCAAAACTCTCCTGAGGACGTCGTTGGATATACGCATTTGGACACAAGGTCTGTTTCTTTTACGTTTTGTCTTTATATTTCCTGCTGACATAATCAAACAGAAACACAAGCCGTACATGTTAGAGTGAAATATAACAAGCACATACCTGTTTATACAACCACACAGCTTTGGTGAATGCATCTTGTCAGGAGTTTATAATCCAAAATCATCTGTGAGGACCATTTTAACTTTATCTTTTCGCCTAATGTTTTAATACTATGAATTCGGATGTATAGTCGGCTGACAGGAAAGGTGTATCCTAATTATGCCACCTGATGGCGCGTGCACGCGATAGGAAGTGAGTGCACAAGACGGTCCCAAGGCTGCGTTCCAATTCAATAGTTTATTATTTTTCCTCTGTCTAGTTGAGTCCGACATTAGTTGTTGATGACTGCATAGGCCTACCACTGCTGTGATGTACATTATATCTTCTTTTGCTTTGTTGTTGACTGTTAACTAATCAATTAATTGATGTCTAGCACGTTTTATTTACAGTGGATATTGTACAAAACAATAATATTTCATAAATATAATTTAATATAAAAGATTGATCTAGTAGAAAGTCCGTTAATTTAAAGTATTTTTTAAATTAATTGTTCTCATTAAATAAATAAATGTAATTAATGTTAACAGCATTTGCTCTCTGGGGGTGTATAAGAGGCATTTACTGGACCATCTCACTCAGTGTTCTATTCAGAAGGGCTCAACTCTACTGTATACCTTAATTTGTTTGAAGGGTTTACCCTCAAGTGATGTCTTAAAAGGGAATAGGGCATATGGATGATCCCTTATAAAAAACTTAATTGCACAAAGAATCATCGGGGGTCCAACATGTGCATCAGTGTTCATGAAACCAATGAACACCAATGGCTCTTCAGAGTGGCCAGTTTTATTTGGAATGACACTTCAATATGGTGGACATGATTGTTTTCACAACAAAGTGCCCTTAGAAGGGTTTTTATTTTTATTTTTTTGTATATTTATTAATATATATAAGCAGTCTAGCCTTGAAGCCTTATGCCACGGTCACACTTGAGTTTGTGCTGTTGTACGGCACTGTGAAAAAGGGGCGGGATTAAACAAGATGATTAGACATTAAACAAAGCGAGCGATTGGTCTGTTTCAGGGGTGCTTAATCCTGTTCCTGGAGATCTACCTTCCTGCAGATTTCTGTTGCAACCCATATCAAACACGCCTGCCTGTAATTATAAAGTGCTGTTCAGGTCCTAATTAATTGGTTCAGATGTGTTTGATCAGGGTTGGAGCTGAACTATGCAGGAAGGTAGATCTCCAGGAACAGGATTAAGCACCCCTGGTCTGTTTCCTTTACAACTATTATTGAGAACATTACATATTATATTCTAAAACATAAAATCACTTACAAAAACTAACACGTATTCTAATATCATATAGAAATCTTAAAAATACATAATGAGGCTATTTATTAAGAAATTAAATTTATTATTTATTATTTATTAGGAGATGAAAAAAATCCTAATTTAATAATAATATTAATGATTATTATTATTATTATTATTATTATTATTATTATTAAGTAGGATATTGTTTATTTATTTTATTTTTTTTTAAAAGTCTACTTTTACAATTTGACACATGTAAACCACTGCAGAAATGTTCTAACCAACAGGCCCAGGTGATATACAGTACAGATACTTGATAAATAACCTACTATAAGCTTTGGAGACAACATAAATTCCGCTTTTAAATAATAGCTGACCTATAGCTTTTGCCATGAGCCATGGCTGTTAAACATGACATCAATGTTTTCAAAGTGCACTGCGAAGGGAGCGCAACTGTAAACATGAAGATCGCTAAAACTGAACCGTAAAAATACTTTGAAAGCAAATTACACCTAAGAGAGATGACTTTAATGTTTTTTTTTTATCATTCAATGTTAGAATGTTTTAAATGAATAGGGCATAGGGGGAATAACTGGGAATAAAACAGCCAGGAACTATGTTTCTAACTGCAGCTCCAGAGGTGTAGTTGCAAGCATACAAGTTTGCGACGCAGTTTGCAAATGTTCATTGGAACGATGGATTTAGGAAACGCCAAATCAACAAACTATGTTTGTAACGACAGAACTTGCGACCTTAGTTGGCTAATGATGGTTTTCGGAAATGCACCCTAGAGTGGTCCAGAGAGGTCATGTTTTAATCTTCGATTGGTCTCGCGCAATCACGTGATGCGATTTTGCAGGTCAGAATTCACCAAGCTTGAACTTTTCAACGCAGCAAACTGCGAAACTTGTTGCATGAGCTTGCATTTCGGATCTGCTGCATTCGCGTTCATACGAATGTAAGTCTATGGGGCGAAAACTGCAATGTGACCGCATCTTCAGAACAGGGGTTACCTACCCTGTTCATGGAGAGCTACCTTCCTGCAGAATTCAGCTCTAACCATTATCAAACATACCTGAACCAATTAATTAGGACCTAAAGCGGCACTTAATAATTACAGACAGGTTTGGTCAGGGTTGCAACTGAAATTTGCCGGAAGGTAGCTCTCCAGTAACAGGGTTTGTGACCCCTGCCTTAGAAGGACCAGTCTAGGAAGGATGCATCCTCACTTCACAAAGTGGAACACATTTCAAACTGCAGCATTTATATGCTTATTTTAAAACACAATTACTGGGAATCAAAACAAAGCTATTAAAGCACTGGAATTTTTATAACGCTATAGCCTAGTGTGTCCCTCTGGGTATTGAACAGTTTTACATACAGTATGCACTTGAAGTCTTCATACCCACTTGAACACTTGAGCCAAATACAGAAAATGCATCATCTACTGTAAGTGGACAAGTGTTCAGTGCAAAGACCACAAATGTGAGTATTTAGACAAGCCCATTGTTTTTTTTTTTTGTTTTTTTTGTGGTATGAAAGTATTTAGCACACATATTTCCTGTCACATTGCTATGCTTTTAAGTGGCCAGGTAGAATTGGGATGGGCCCATAGGCTTCAGAATACTGTATATATTCACAAAGACAGTCAGTGAAGATGTTTGACAGATAAAAACGAAAAGCAATGGATCATTTCAGACATGAGTGAGTGCTTTGCTTTTGTGAGTGGATTTATTTTGTCCATTGAGAGTTACCCGCTTTTGAAATTAATGTGGCATGATCTTACTGTAGATAATGTTTCGTAGAACTTTATGCATTGTTCTCATATCAGAAATAGAGGATCTGTTGTTTGTCTCTCTGAGGACAGTTATGCTAGACTTTTTTTCATGCACATATTTTATACAAATAAATTACTTATGACATTTCAGACATTTCCCAAAACGTATTTCTCCCAAAATGAATATCTGTCATCATTTACTCAGCCTCATGTTGATTCAAACCCTAAATTACTTTTTTTTTCCCCCTCTGTGGAAGACAAAATGAGATGTTAGGCACCATTTGCTGTCATTGTAAGGAACACATGCAATGAATTATATGATGTTTCAATTTCAGATCCTTAACAATTCCATTAACAATTCTTTTGAGGACATTCTCTCAGTGAGCAGACAAATTAAATTTCAGTCTGTCCTTCACACAAAGCTATCATGGCTTCAGAAGACTTGGAATATATGGCATAATTAATTTGCATTTGCATACTTTTCATAGCGTGTCTGCATCTTTTTGTAATTTTTAGCTCATGCATTCTCCTTTTGTTTTCTGCTTCAGAAAGAAATGTTTTTTGGGGGGATGATTCTATTCATGGAGCTGGAGAATATTAACTTAATAACTTATTTGAACTTGTATATTAATCCAACATTTATAACAATTGCAGAGAGATCGCCTCCCGCATCATTCAAATTACGTGTATGAAAGCATATTGGATTCCCTGTAAAACATAATGATGACGGAAAAAGTTGTGGAGGGACCTAAATGCTTTTTTGGGTTATTAATTAGAGGTGTTTCCTGGCACTTTTTGTTTAGCCTGCATTAATGCATTCAGTGTAAAGCTGCACAATTAAACATTAAAAGATCAGGATCTTAATTCAAACTCGCGCAACATCGTTGATAAATGATAATAATTTGCATATGTTTATTAATCCTTAGAATCGCTGCATTCAAATCTGCGTTTGATCAAGAGTGATTGAGTTTTTACACTTTCAGTTAGTTACAAGCAATTAAATAACACAGAAGTACTGGGAGAACAGTTTATAGTTCAGATATGAACACTGATGTTTATGGTGAAGATTAAAATCACAGTTTAATGGAACTTGACGCTGGTGAATGTTGCAGCAATTACATTGTGTAACCAATGGGTGGCAACAAACAATCATTAAAATTATGTCACTGTATAGGTTTTCAAAAATGATCCACCTATAATGAAACATGAAGTTTTATATGTGAATTGTTGAATCATTAATTGAAAATAAATATGATCTGTTGTACAAGATGTTATCGATTTCTATATTTAGCATTATCAGCAACAGTAGCAAAGATCATATTTTATATTGAATATTGTCCTGTTTTTCAGCTGGTTCTTTCTTGATTTTTATTTTTATTAAAATTACACATTTTAAGTTATGTTTGTTAAAACCAGGGCTTAATTTGTGCTGGAACAAGCCAGATCCAGATCCGGCACCTCTGAAATCTGATCTGGCACCTCATTTTACTGATTATGCACACATATGCACACACTCACACAAACACACACACACACCCCTGTTGTTCATCGCGTCACAACTCCTAGCATAAATCTCGATTAATTGAACATTTTAACTCAACTACTATTAATAAACGATTATTCTATTTATTTATTTTTATATATATTTTTTTTTAACCCTCATAGTTTACTACCCCATCCGCTCTTCGCTTTTCTGACACCTCTCGCCCCTCTGGTAACATGCCAGATCTGTTCCGGGACCTCGCAATTTACAAAGTAAGCACTGGTTAAAACCAATGGTTTTAATTACATAAATTACATTTGTCTCTTCCCTTTTTTGCTGATCCAAAAAATGGTCCGATCTGTGACTCAAAAACTGTAGTGTGATTCGAACCATGAGATTTGTGATCCGTTACACCACTAGTAAACACCTATACACTCTCACATGCACACACTACGGCCAGTTTAGTTCATTCAATTCACCCATAGCACATGTCTTTGGACTTGTGGGGGAAACCGGAGCACCCGGAGGAAACCCACGCCAACACAGAAATAACATGCAAACTCCATACTGAAATGCCAAATGACCCAGCTGGGATTCGAACCAGCGACATTATTATAATTATTATTTTTTTAATTAATTAATTTTTATTTTTTTTTCTTTCTTGCCGTGAGTCGACAGTGCTAACCACTGAGCCACCATCTCACCCTGGAGCTGGAGATTTTCACAAATAATCAGAATTGGAAAATACATATCCTAAGCAAACTCTAAACGATCATTTATCACATTATGCTGAATCACACGCCTGTTTGCAAAAGTTTGTGAGGTAGATCTATTTATCAGATAAAGTTTCAACCAACTCTGAGGCAAAGCAAAATGAATGTCTACAACATAAGTAATGCATGACTCTGACTTCAACTAAACTTATATGCAAAACCTGTCCGTTTCACTGCCGCCTTGTACAAGTCATGCATAATGCATTAGTGTTTATTACCATACTAGCCAAATTACCAAACCTAAAGCATAAATATCATAAGTCTTCTGGCCACATACAGCATCTTAAAATGCAGATGCCCTGCTTCACCGTGTCTGATTTTTCTATCTTACTGTTTGTTCCTTTAATGGCACCTGCCTACAAGTGTGATGCTCCAACCATGAGCACCTCGCACACCTTTCATCCTGAAGATTAACTTTCAAATAGGTATGGTGAAATTACAGTGCTAGCAAGCACTTGAAGCGGCACTGTCAAATTTGAGCCACTTTTAGTCATTGCTGCACTCTCAGGTTTTTATTCACTGTATGCCCAGACTCCACGCGGCCTTGAGTGTGTCTAATCTATTTAAACGCTCTCCCATTGGTTCTGCAGCCAGGTTGGATTCATATTTGCTACTTTATTTCAAAAAGGCGATATGAGGTGGTGTGCTATTGTAAGGCCTCCTATCTTCTTATCTCTTTCTACCTTTTATCTTCCTCATCTTCAGAACATTTTCTCTTCTCTTTGGTGGTTCTGTTTTCTTCAAGGTCATCAATGTTTTTTTTTTTTTTTTTTTTTTTTTTTTTGTAGCTGACATTTGCAGTACAAACTTAAAAAAGAAATTCACATTGAGTTGAAACCTGAAGTTTACATACATTTAAAAAAAGGAACATAACTTTTTTTTTTTTTTTAAATGTCTGATGGTAAATTATACTAAACTTTTACTATTTTAGGTCCGTTAGGATTACCTTAATCATTTACATTTGCTAAATGCCAGAATAATAAGAGATTTTTTTTTTTTTTAGAGAATGTTTTATTATTTTCTAGACAGTCAAAAGTTTACATAGTTGAAGTCAGAATTATAAGTCCCCCCCCCCCCCCTTTTTTTTTTTTTTCTTTTTCCAATATGATGTTTAACAGAGCATTGACATTTTCACAGTATGTCTGATAATATTTTGTTCTTCTGGAAAAAGTCTTATTTGTTATTGCGGCTAGAATAAAAGTAGTTTTTAATAAAAAAAAAAAACATTTTAAGGACAATTAATAACCCCTTTCAGGTACAGTATATATTTTTTTCGATAGTCTACAGCACAAACCATCGTTATACAATGACTTGCCTAATTACCCTAACCTGCTTAGTTAGCCTGATTAATTAATTAAAAAATCTTCTCTCCGTTAAACAGAAATTGGGGAAAAAATTAACATTCCTCCTGACAGAATTGGTGTAATTGAGTCACATTTGTAGGCTGTCTTGCTCGCACAAGCTTTTTCAACTCTGCCCACACATTTTCTATAGGATTGAGTTCAGGGCTTTGTGATGGCCACTCCTAAACATTCACTCTGTTGTCCTTTTAAAGCACATTTTAACTAATTTGGCAGTATGCTTAGGGTCATGGTCTGTTTGGAAGACCCATTTGTGGCCAAGTTTTAATGTCCTGGCTGATGTCTTGAGATGTTGCTTCAGTATTTCTACATAATGCTCTTTCTTTATGATGCGATCTATGCTGTGAAGTGGACCAGTCCCTCCTGCAGCAAAACAGCCTCACAACATGATGCTGCTGCCCCCACACTTCACAGTTGGGATGGTGTTCCTAGGCTTGTAAGCTTTCCCCTTTGTCCTCCAAATGTAACACTGGTCATCATGGCCAAACAGTTCAGTCTTATTTCCATCAAACCACAGGACATGTCTCCAAAAATTATTCTTTTTCCCAGTGTAATTTAGCAAATTGTAATCTGGCTTTTTTGTTGATTCTGGCTTGTTGATTTTCCCAAGTTGTCACACAAGGAAGCAGTGTGTTTGAGCTTTTCCTTAAATACTATTCTACAGTTGTGCCTCCAATTAACTCAAATGTTGTCAATTAGCCAATCAGAAACTTCCAAAACTTTGACACCATCATCTGAACTTTTTCAGAGGCATAATAATCTTATCTTGTAAACTTGACTTTCAAGAAAAGTTATAACAATTTCTCAAAAAATATCTCTCTCATTATTCTGCTATTAAGCATAACAGAAACCAATTTGATAATCCTAATTTACCTAAAAAAGAAAAAGTTTAGTCACATTAACATCTGATTTTTTTAAATGGTTGTGTTTTTTTATACAGTGTATGTAAACTTTTGGTTTCAAATGAATGTCAACATTATATTGAAACATATGTTTATATTTTCAAAACTACAAACCACAGAGTTATGGGATCAGAAAAATGTCAATCTGCTGTAATAATATTTGATATTTTAAATGAGGAAAATTAACATGCGTTATGGATGTGACCAAAAACACTACGCAAGTTTGCAGCATACAACATACTTTGTGTGGTTTATTTAGAAACTAATTTCTAGAGGATCATGTGCTTCTGATTGATCATGGCTGGTCCCGCATCGGCTTCACATATTGTGCCAATCAGATGAATACTAACTCACTATAAATAACCAGAGTTTTCCACTTCAGACATTTCATCGTCTTGAAGAATCCCCCTCCCCCCATCTCCTGATAGGGTGGCACAGCGGCCCAGTGGTTAGCACTGTTGCCTCACAGCAAGAACGCCACTGCTTCGAGCCCTTACCGGGCCAGTCTGCATTTCTATGTGAAGTTTGCATGTTCTCCCCGTGCTTGCGTGGGTTTTCCCCGTGTTCCTCGGTTTCTTCCCACCGTTCAATACAATACAATATAAGTAAATTGACTAATTCAAAGTGGCATCATAAGACAACTCTTAGCCAGCTATATCACTCGGCTATTCCTAACACGTTCACAAGCAGAGGAGTTCTTGAGACCTACCTGAGCTCAAACTCTCCTCTCGCCCTTCAAACAAGAGGGAGCCCTGGGCTTAAGGATATTCAGAGCTCAGGGCTCTATGATTGATTATCAATCATCAGCTAAGTGTGAACTCTTGAAGTAGAAATTATGTGAAATAAACTGCACAACCCCAAAATAATAATGCTAATCAAAAGGATAAGAGTTAGTTAACTATAGAACAAAAAACATTGATTTTACTTTATTTTACAGTTATTTTTTTGCATTTTATTTAGCATTTTTGAAGAAAAAGCATTGTTAGGTATGTGACACCTTTCCGTTATGTGATTAATGTGAAATATGCACTTGTGTGACTTTGGTAAATCAAATACAATTGTTTGAAAACATTGACAATGACATTTTTGAGTATTTTTTTGCAGCAAGGCAAGTTTATTTATATAGCACATTTCATTAATTAAACAGATAAAAATGTGTTAAAAGCATGTTTTGAAGTAATACAAAAGAAAAGAAAGACATAATAGTGTGATCTGTCGGATGTAGCACAGTGCTCATTCAGTAAAGACACGGATAAGCAGATGTGTTAAGTCTTCATTTGAAGCACATCTGGGGGCTATTCCATAAAGCAAGCTTAGAGAAAAAGCCAGGCATTTGCCAGGCATATTTTGGTAAGTCAGGTTTATTAATGGCGGATTCGGTTTCATAAATCAAATTTACGATAGTTCAAACTTAATTACCCTGGCAACTTATGCTGGGAAACTAGCCTGGTCTGGGGCAGGCTAACTCTCAGGCTAAGTCAAGTTTAAGCGTAATCAAAGTAATGTAACATTCACCTGCCAAAGTTTGATTTTATTTTAATTTATTTAACCTCTTAATAATAATTAAAACTTTATAGTCACTTAATAGTGTATATATATATATATATATATATATATATATATATATATATATATATATATATATATATATATATATATATATATATATATATATATATATATATATATTAGCGTAATGAACCGCTAACTTATCCAGCATATGATTTATGTAGCGGACGCCTTAGCTTACCAAATTCACCTATACCACATGCCTTTGGATTTGAGGTGGAAACCAGAGCACCCGGAGGAAGCCCACGCCAACACGGGGAGACGAAAGCACTGACTGATTTAAGGAAACAGACTACATTTCTTAAATAATGACTTTAAAACTGCAAACCCTGAGTGGAATAATCGGCAGATGGATCCCGGCCGTGCAGTACGCTCACTTTAATGTAAAGATATTTTCCCACGGGGCGCGGGAAACACAAGTGTCAAAGAGAAAGCAGCTATTTGCAGCAGTTTCGGAAGCAAATTAAAAATCACGCCGCTTGTGCGTGCACAGCTCTTTGTTGCCATTTTATTGTGCTTACATTTAGCACATTTTGTATGTTACATTGAGGCTGCAATGCAATAAAGCTTTTCCTTGCAAGCAACAACTGGCAGTAAGCGCGCATTTTCTCTCTCTCTCTCTCGAACGCGCGCGGTAAAGTACAATTTCTATCTATTATGACAAATATTTAATTTAATGTTAATAGGCCTAAATAATGGCCTATATTTTAAAATCTATTGCTACATACGTAGCCTATTGAGACGATCTGCCATTTCTTGTCAGCCTTCTCTCTTGGAAGCCGTATTATTTGGTTGTTATGTTTAAATTATTATATGTTTGAACTCTAAAAACTAATGCGGCTCACTCGCTGTGAACAGCGGTCTCATCTCAGAGCTCTTTCAGTTCTCGAAGTTGCCATGGTAGCACATAACATAATCGATGTATCTATGATCGACCTTTAGGGTTTCACGACAGAAATGTGCACGAGCAGTTATCTAGATTATTTAAACTGAACTCAGACTATTAGATCAAATGATCTTCAACTTACTGTTATGGAACCAATTTAAGTGTGGACGTTTATTTTGGATAACTGTAGTCGGGCTTTTGACTTTAATTCCCGTTTTTCTAAACGTCTTTTATGAAATAGCCCCCTGATCATTTCTGGAAGCTGATTCCAGCAGCAGGGGGGTGTAATTGCTGAAGGCCGATTCATCCTGCTTTGACTGGAATTTTTAATGTACTTACTTCTAATCGTCTGAGTGATCTGTTAGGTTTGTATTCAGTGAGCATCTCTGTAATGTATTGGTGTCCTAGGCCATTTAGTGATTTATAGACAAGTAGCAATACTTAGAAATATATTCTGAATGTAACTGGGAGCCAGTGTGAAGACCTGAGGACAGGTGTGATGTGCTCTTATTTTGTGGTTCTGGTCAGAATCCTGGCAGGAACATTTTGGATGAGCTACAACTGTCTGACTGTCTTTTAGAGGAGGCCAGTGAGGAGGCGGTTACAGCAATCCACCCTGCTGCTGATAAAAGCATGAACAAGTTTCTCTAAGTCTTCACTGGCAACAAAGCATCTAATTCTTGCAATGTTTTTGAGATGATAGTATGCTGATTTAATTACTGCTTTGACATGACTACTCAGATCGGACTCCAGAATAACACCAAGATTCTTGAACTTATCTTTTGTTGTTTGCTCCTAGAGCCAAGGTACGCATTCACCTTGAGAATCTCATCTCTGTCCTTAAATGCAATGATTTCAGTTTTCTTATTGTTTAACTGAAGAAATTTTGGCACATCAAACCGTTAAATTCCATCAATTCATTGGCAAAGGGTGTCAACGAGGCTGTAGTCATTAGGCAATAAGGCTACTGTAAGTAGATCTGAATGTCATCAGCATAACTGCGGTATGAGATTACGTTCTTTCTCATTATTTGGCTCAGTGGGAGCATATAAAGGTTGAACAGTAAGCTTGAGTGTAAAGTACACCATAGAAACTTTTACAGTATTTTCGTGAAAACTTGACATATGCATGGAACTGCTCTAATTCAATCTTTCTGTCATCTTTTAGAGGCGTTTCCTCTCTCCCTCTGTTTGCCGACAAATCACACTCATATTCTGACAAGCTAGTTGTACATGCAAATCCTATTTAAATCTGTCACTTGCTGACAAGCGCATCACAGGCCTGAGAAGCCAAGAGCGACCTGTGTCAAGTGATCATGGCAATCTGCAAAACAAGAATAAATTTATGTTATGAAACTCCCTTGCTAAGACATGTGCTGTGGCTCACAGTATAAAAATCAGGGATAAAACTCAGTAATGCCACTGATCCCTGGTAATCACATGATTAATGATAAGCTTTTCCTATGCACGTTTACACCAAGACAATGTCAGGTCATTTTAAGTGCACTTGAAATGCATCACAGAATAAAAAAAATCTTTTAATCAATTTTAGAATGTAATTTATTCCTGTAATGCAATGCTAAATATTCGGCAGACATTATAACAGTTACGCGAGTCACATGATCCTTCATAAATGATGATTATTTGATGCTCAAGCATAGTCACTTATTATCATTTCTCAATAGCCACTTTCACACAGTGATACTGGTAAATATCCAGAAATTTCCATAACGACTTTACTGGTAAATTTAAAAAAATCAATGTTCACACAGGCAAGGACGTTCCGGAATTTTTCCGTAAAGGACTATTCACACATCCATTCCAAAATAGCAGTAAATTCTGACATCATTATCCAGAAATGGCGTCTAAACGAGTGCACTTGTATTTGTAAACATAATAGGAGTCAGGCATTTATTAATATTTTTTACACTGTTGGCATTAAGAAGGAACATAGAAACTTTATCCGACTAAACGTTAACATCTAGCAGCTAAATGTGTCTGGAATAATATTCAAAGGCTTTTATTTTCATTAAAGATGTGAAAGCATCTGAATGTTCTGATTGGCTGGAGTAGACGTCTCACATCAGTGCACTTTTTTCCAGAAATTATCTTTCTAAGTTCACACAGTTGCCAACAGTTGCCAACAATTTCAACAGTTCACACTTAGCTGATAATCAATAAAGCGTAATTGGCATGCTGTCCCGGGAGAGAGCCCTGAGCTCGTAATATCCTCGAGCCCGGGGCTCCTTCCTGTTAGAAGGGCGAGAGGGGAGTTCGAGCTCAGGAAGGTCTCGAGAACTCCCCTGCTTGTCGCCATGTGAGAAGTGTAAACTAAGTTTGTTTCGGGTAATAATTTGGTTTAGTCGATTGGCTATGGTGTATGTTTTTGGACTGTAGGCAGAAACCGGGGAACCCGGGGGAAACCCACGCGAACACGGGGAGGCATGCAAAGTCCGCACAGAAACGCCAACCGGCCCGATAGGAGGTTGAACCGGCGCCGTCCTTGCTGTGAGGCAACAGTGCTAGCCACTGGGCCGCCGTGTTGCCCTATAGGAAAAAGGGTGGAAGTAGGGGTGGAAGGGGGCTTCAAGACGAAGATAACTGGAGTGAAAAGCTCTGGTTATTTATAGCGTGTCCGTAATCATCTAATAGGGCAGATTACGGAGCTAATGAGGTGCCAGCCGTGTTTATCATAAGCACGTGATCCTCTCAAAATTAGTTCATAAATAAACCACACTTTTTTACCTAATTTTTTTTACAAATACTCAAATTACTTCAACAACTATAAGTATTTTTTTTTCAGGAATTTCAGTGTAGCTACTACTGTAAGTAGTTTAAGAAATGTACTTTTACTTGAGTACATACAAAAAAATGCTGGTTTCCACACAATTTCTTCTTTGTCCTAACACAAATCATTCATTCATTTTCTTTTCGGCTTAGTCCCTTTAATAATCAGGGGTCACCACAGCGGAATGAACCGCCAACTTATCCAGCATATGTTTTACGCAGCGGATGCCCCTCTAGCTGCAACCCATCACTGGGAAACACCCATACATTCTCATTCACACATACTACAGACATTTTAGCTTGCCCGATTCACCTATAGCACATGTCTTTGGACTTGCTAAGACAATGCTTACTACTTTATTTTCTGCGAAACTATTATATAAAATGATATTTCTCTGACCTCCATTGTTGAAGTTAATCTTTCGAGGTATCTCCGTGGCTGTCTAATGCCACTCTCTCACTTTTAATCTTCTGTTCTTGTGCTCTGCTGTCACCTCCTGCCCTCTTTTAGCTCCACCTTCTTCTTTGCCATCTCTAAAGCAATTCCTCCTAAGAGCTGCCCTCTTGTCATTTATATGTTCAACATTGAGTCCCTGTGCGGTCGTCTGTGACCTCTTCTGTGTACAACAACAAACCTGAGCTGCGCTGCAGCATGTAATGGCATGTAATCACTCTGACCCTGTGACCTATATGGGTCTGTTGGGATACGATTGGAAGTGAGACTCGTATAGTTGTCCTTACTTACTGCCCATAGCCAGGCATCATATTCTGAGTTTTGCCCTCTATGATGACCCCTCAGTCTTTGGTCTGTATGATTGGATGCACCTGATCACAGGATGTAAAGCTTGAGATGTCAGAACACATGTGTGTCATTTTTAACCTGATGACGGCCTCAAGTGAATGGAGATAAAATGGTTTGGCAGGGATCAAAGCTGAAAATGGCCTGATGGCCCGGAGACAGAGTTTTGATCAACTTTTGACAGAACTGTCAGATGTTATTTTACTTTTGTTGAGGTTTTTAAGGTTTTAGTTTTGTTGTGAGAAGGAATTGTGAAAATCAGTTTTACTGCTTAGTAGGGCTGGGCGATAATTCGATAAGTAATCGAAATTGACATTCAGAGCCTATAATCAACCTAATTTGTTCCAGGACGATTTTATCAATACTTTCCTTACCGCATGTGGAGTCCCGTTACCCTGCTCTGTTAAGGATTTATATTTTTTTGCGGCTACTTTGCAGCCAAATCTGATCTCTGGTCAAGTAGGACGATGGACCTATTCTTGAGCCTTACTTTGCACTACATTGACGATGGAAGCTGTGCCAGAGATGCCTTGAGACGGCATATTTTCCATTACATTAAAATTATTAATTACATTAAAATATTTGTTTTCAGAAGATGCAAGACATGTTTAAAATATTATTTACAGGATATACAAGAGTTATTTTATTTAGAAGAGATACAGTAGTGCTTATTTTCTACTTTTAATAAGAAAAACATTGAAAATAATTGATTTTGTTTCTAAAAGTGCAAGTTATTTATTTTTACTTTTTATATAAGAAAAAAGTGACCATTTGTTTTAGGCAATATGTGTTTTAATTTCAGTTGTTCAATGATGATGTTTAATGAATTAGTCAAATATAGTGTGCGTTTCCTTCAATTATTTTAAAATCAAATAATGCAAATTTGGTAGTTACTTGCATACACATTTTCAATTAAAAATATTTATTTCATAGCAATATTATTATTATTATTATTATTATTATTATTATTATTATTATTATTATTATTATTATTATTATTGAGGCAATGGGTAGAGCTGTCGCCTCACAGCAAGAAGGTGGCTGGTTCAAGCCCCGGCTGGGTCGGTTGGCATTTCTGTGTGGAGTTTGCATGTTCTTCCCGTGTTCACGTGGGTTTCCTCTGGGTGCTCCGGTTTCATCCACAAGTCCAACAACATGCGCTATAGGTGAATTGGGTAAGCTAAATTGTCCATAGTGTATGTGTGAATGTCCTGGTCCTCCAGGTGGGGGGTTGAGCATTGGGCTAACAATCTACCTTGTAAAAATTAGATGTTATGAAACACCAACATTGTGCGGATAAATATCAAGTTCGATATACAGTAAACAGCCCGGGGAGTAAGTAGTAAAAAGGAACAACATTGCATATTTTTGCTCCTCAATATTATATAATTCATTTTTTTTTTTTACTGTTCTAAATGGAACTTGTATGAATAATAATTCAATTAAAATAATGTAATTGTATATTTTTATCTTTTAGCAACAATTAATAGTAATAGTAGTGATGATGATGATGATGATGATGATGATGATAATAAGTATAATAATAATAATAATAATAATATTAATAATAATAGTTATAATAAATAGCATATTTTTTCACTTTAATAATTCTTTTTAACTTTTATAATTGGAATTTGTATAAATAAATACTTTTATTAAAGTAATTGAAATATTTTAGATTATTTTTTATCTTTTAACAACATTCATTTCATTTTCCTTCGGCTTAGTCCCTTTATTTATCAGGGGTCCCTGCAGCGGAATTAACCGCCCTTTTAACAACCCCAGCTGGGTCAGTTGGCGTATCTGTGTGGAGTTTGCATGTTCTCCCCGTGTTCGCTTGGGTTTCCTCCGGGTGCTCCTCCGGTTTCCCCCACAAGTCAATAGACATGTGGTATAGGTAAATTGAGTAAGCTAAATTGTGTGTGTGTGTGTGGGGGGGGGTTCCCAGTGATGGGTGGCGGCTGGAAGGGCATCCGCTGCATAAAACATATGCTGAATAAGTTGGCGGTTCATTCCGCTGTGGTGACCCAGATTAATAAAGGGGCTAAGCCGAAAAGAAAATGAATGAATGAGATTTATTTATTGATTGTCAAAATATTTTTATTATTTATTTTGTCTAATAGAAATTAGTAAATATTATATATTAGATAAAAACAAATATAAGAAGTTACCACTTTAAAAGTTTAGCTCTAAAGAGGGGTTAAAGAGGAAACATTTTGATATGACTCAATTTGTAGAGAGTTGGTGACAAAACGAAAACCAAATAATGCAAAAAATAAGTGAGTTTTATTTACAAAAGTGAAAAGACGTCAAACAGCAAACATCTCATAAAAGAAAGTAAATCAATTAATGTATGTTATTAAGGGAAAAAGAGGATGTCATGCGGCACTAAATAAAATAAAGCAATATAACAAAAACCCTAACTAGCTGAAAATTACCCTCTAAACTACTTAATAGAAAACAAACCAATAAAACATCAACAGATAAATATTAGATGGCTTAAAATCTAATTTAAATGGCATTTTAATATTGTGTTGCATGTTGTTTGACCAGTAAAAGAGAAAGTTTTGATGCCTCAACAGCCTTTCTACCTCAGTATGAAGTGAAATAGGCCAATTTTACACATTCTGTTCATTGTTCGTCGTTTCAGTTTTTCAGACCTGTCATTCCATTTTGTTCATTACAAGTAAAGTAAAATAAAGAGCAGATATGATCAGACAATTTGAGCAAACAGACACGGCTCGATTCTTTCCACGTTTTTTTTTCGAGACAGCTAAACAGGTGATAGTGGTCTCAAAGCACAATCAAATACATCAATCACTTTCTTCAGATACGAGCCAGTAAATTATTCATTCTTTCCAAATAAAGGTCTCATCATGGCTGCCAAGATATCAGCTTGACATATGCATTAGGCCGCGAGACGGTGATGAAATCCGCTTGCAAAGCTGTGAAACCTCCAACTTATAACCTAGGGACTCGCACTTTTAACGAAATGGAAGACAGCGGGGAGAAAGGAGAAGAAAAAAAAAGAGCATTGTCAGATCAATAGCCTTATCCAACCGATTCTCTGTTCTCACCCTGTTCTGCTCTTTGGTTCCCTCACAAACGTTTTGAGTGATGACGGCATGCAAGATTGTATGGGAGCAGTAAGGTGGTCATATGGGACGAGGTCTGCTCCACGGTTGATTGAGGGCTTATAACGGAGAATGAGGGGTGATAAAATGTTTGAGAATCAGACTTCACTAGTCATGCTGTATGTTTTGTAATCGCTAAAAGGACTCGATTTGTTAAAATTGTTCACTTGGGAATCAAGTTTTTGATTCATTAAACAATACAAACAAGTCATTTGCTACATATTCAGCCTTCACCGGTTGTGTTGTATGCGTATGATTCACTAAAAAGTACCAGTTCATAGCCATGCTGTATGTTTCTAAACCAGTGTTTCCCAACCCTGTTCCTGAAGTCACATCAACAGTAAACATTTTCAACCTCTCCCTAATCAAACACACTTGAATCAAGTCATCAGAACATTAGAAGAGACTCCAAAACCTGAAGCTAATGGGTCAGATAAGGAAGATAAGGGAGTACTAAAAGATGTACTGTTGGTGTGCCTTCAGGAAAAGGGTAAGGGTTTATACAAATTGTTGAAGTGGGAATCAGACTACTCTGTTCAGGCTGTATGTATTTACACTAAAAAATCGAATCATAAGGGTCATTTGCATGTATAATTTCTTATAAAGAATCAGTCATTTAGTTGAAAATATGACTACATTAGTCACACAATATTGTTTGATTCATTCCAAATGCGCAAAGTACTTAAAATTTGTTTGTTTTTAGGTTTTTGATTTACCTAAAATGAGCTGTTTTATAAGAAACAATTGTTTGAAAGGTACTGTATATCTACTGTTTGACCTGAATTGAGTGATGACAGCAAGCTAGACTGTATGGGAGCAGTAAGTTGGTCATATGGGATGAGATCTGCTCTGCAGTGTTGATTTGAGGGCTTATAACGGAGACCAGGGGGGAAAACAATGTTCGATAATCAGACTTCACTAGTCATGCTGTATTTGCTGAAAATAATTGATTTGTTAAAATTGTTAAATTGGGAATCAAGTTATTGACTCTTTAAAAAGAATCCAAACATATGAGTCATTTGCTGCATATTCAGACTTCACCGGTTGTGTTGAATGTTTATGATTCAGTAAAAAGTACCAGCTCATAGCCATCCTGTATGTTTCTAAACCAGTGTTTCCCAACTGTATTCATGAAGGCACACCAAAAGTACACATTTTCAACCTTTCCCTAATCAAACTAGAGAAACAAAAATTAACATATTTCACTATTAACCCTGCTTTTTCGCCACGGTTAATTAATTATAAAGACTTCTCAACACCATGTTTCTGCATGGAACAAAACTGCTGCAACTAAACAAAGTTACACCAACTGTGCGCTAGTTTAAAGTACCAAGCTTGTACACCAAGGCACGCAGACTGGATTAACTTTAGCTACATCCCAAATGGCACACTATACACTATTCACTTATGCACTATGTACTTACATATACTATGCTGTTGAGTGTATGATGTGTCATCCCAAATGGAACACTAATGTTTTTTTTTTGTTTTTTTTCTAAGCGGAAATTCAAACCGTTTCCCAGATGACGTTTGACGGTTGCCAAATTAGAGAAATAAATGACTAAACTACCAAATAATACCTGCCATGAGTGTAGCTGCATTCACCATCGGGAGGCGGCATAATCACTCTTATAGAAGAATTTTGCTTTCACATACCAAAATAAATAAATGAATCCAACATGAGCGCCTAAGCTCCGCTACATGAGCAAAGCTGTGGCCGTTGAGTGCGTGAAGTGTCCAACATAACACACTTAATTTCAACGGTTGAATAAGTGCATCCTCCGGGTAATTAAAGTGCACTTATTCTTTTTAGAGTCCATGTGAATGCACACTATTTATACTACAACATGGCATAGAATAGTGCATAGGTGTGCAATTTGGGACGCACCTTATGCCTGATGTCGCGTATTTTACGGGCAAGTTCCTTATTTCCAATGGAGGCGTGGGTCTTGCTACACTGTAAAACCCAAAAAGTTAGGTTAACTCAAACCTTTTGAGGAAACCGACCATTTACATTCAAAAACTAATCCTAATGAGTACTGTGAACTTAATCCCTTAACTTAATTGCCCGCAATTTTAGCATAGTAAAACCCAATAAATGAAGAGAACTCAAACCAACTGAGTACTGTAAAACCCAATAAGTTAAGGCAACTCAAATCGTTTGACATAACTGATTGCTACAAACCATTTGGGTTAAAAAAAAACTAATCTATATGAGTACTGTGAACTTACTGTGAACGCAATGAGGTATTTAACTCCTTACCTTCAAAACTGAGTTCAAAACTATTTTCAAATGAGTAGAATTAACTTTTTAGTAAATTTTGAGTTAACTACACTCATTTCATTTGATAAAGTGAACTGTTGGGTTTTACAGTGTAGGTAAAAGAGTGCAGCAAGAGCACTGTAAGTCACGTGACAAGAACTGGCCGTTCAGCTTCATGCTTTGTATGTAATATACACTACTCCAAAGAGAAGGGGGGGAAAAAAGAAAATACCAAACAATTTTGTAATATAGTTGATCAAAAGTGCCTTTCAGACAGGTTCAGCAGCCTTTTACTACATTTGTTCTCTTTAAAAGGGAAATAGATTTACGTATTATTATTATTATTATTATTTATTTATTTATTTATTTATTTATTTTATTTTTTTTTTTATCTTTATTTATTTATTTATTTATTTATTTATTTATTTATTTATTTATTGTTCTGTTTATTTTTAGTGTAAAATTATTACTTATGTTTAAAAGCCACAAACTTTTTTTTTTTTTTTTTTTTATTTATTTTTAAGTTCAATAAGAAATGAACTCATGGTTTCCGCTACATTCATTCTTCCATGGCAGGGTGCCACACCAAAATTCACCCCACCACTGTTACATTACTACTCATTCAAAACATTCAGTCATTGTTGTTTTTGTAATAGCGGGTTATAATCGCACCAAAACGTGTTAAAAAGGTAAGTGAATTATAACAAGGCAAACCTTTCTGTAGGCGTAGTAGTGCTGTGTGTCATTTTAACTTAAGGTGACATGCTGACTAACTGACAGGTGCGTTATGCGTGAGGCTAGCAAACACAACGTAGCTTTCACTTAAGATGAACACAGTTTCCATAATTGGATAGTAGATCATTTATAATGACTTTATCTTGCTGGAATTTATGGCCGTTTCACTTTACTTCAAGACCCATTAATGCCGCTCGGTAGGTCTATTGAAGACATTCATAAATATTCCGAGCAAATCTAATAAATGTTGGAGACATACTTGTTACATAAATGCACTAAATCGCACTTCAGCAGTATTTATTTGAGAGCGCACAAGAAGATCTGCACTTAAGCAGCGTATATTTGAGGGCGTGCAAGAAGTTTTGTGCATGAATAGAGGAAATCGGCGCGCAAGTAAAGCGATTCGCTTGCTTGTATTACATAAAATTCGATCTCAACTTGTAATACTGCGCTCAAGACATTTGTCATTGAAATAACGCCACAGGTAGTTGGTAGATCTGTGTAAAAGGCCCAACAGAGTCTGCTGCCACAGCTGAAAAAAATCCTAGAGGAAACACTGGAACTATTGTTTGTTTGTTTGTTTGTTTTTTTATTATTATTTTGTGCTGTGTTAATTGATTGATGAGCAGCAACAAATAACACTAGAAAATCATGTGAAAACATTATTTTTAATTTTGAAATTAATGAATGCATAATAATTATGATAACCATGAAATCGTGATTATTCCTCAGAGTAGAATTGTACAACCAAGATCTAAAATCGTTGCATCCGTAAATCAAACAAACCTGAATCAACTCATCAGAACATTTAGAAGAGTTTCCAAAACCTGAAGTTAATGGGTCCAATAAATATGTACTGTTGGTGTGCCTCCAGGAACAGGGTTGAGAAACACTGTTCTAAACTACTAAGAAAGAATTGGCTTATACAAATTGTTTAATTGAGAATCAGACTACTCTGTTCAGACTGTATGTGTTTACACAAAACAATCTAATCATAAAAGTCATTTGTTACAATATATTGTATTGTTTAATTCACTCAAAATACTCAAACTAGTTAAAGTAGTTTAACTTGATTTGTTTTAAGGTTTTTTATTAAACTAAAATGAACCATTTTTGTAAGAAGAAATAGTTTGAATATATCTACTGTTCGACCTGAATTGAGTAATGACAGCATGCAAGATTGTATGGGAGCAGCAAGGTGGTCATATGGGACGAGGTCTGCTCCACGGTGTTGATTGAGGGCTTATAACAGAGACCGAGGGGAGAAAAGCGTGCATGCTTTTTACCCACACTGGAGCGTGCAATCCCAGCCGGAGCAGCTGCGGAGGAAGTCTGTCGAGAGTCTGCTCCAGTGTCCGGATGGAGTCGCGGGTTAATGTGGCGTCTCGTGGCAAGAGGGGGCAGGGGATGTAATTACGCTCAGGCTGAATGCTTACATTAATGAAGTTTTAAAGCTCCACGTTTTCCTCAGGCCTCGCTAATGAGCCTTGCGCATAATTAGCAGCTCGCTTGATGAAGTTGTTAGGCTGAAGACAGCTCACACCCCTACTGCTGATGACGGGCGGGCTCTACAGCGCCACTGATGGGCTCAAAGGAACTCACACTGATCAAAAGCAGGCTTCCCAGATGGCTTTTTTAGTGTGGGGCAACTTAACCAAGTTCTGCCCTCAGGCATCAGAACATCTAGCTTGTCTTACACATCTTACAGATCAGGCCTTTTGTAGTTCACTTCTGTTATTCTTTTTCTTTGACGGCCTTTAAAATGCAGCATGAATGATGTTCTGATAATTGCAGTAATGTTCAGACCACCCTTATGTCCAGACCACCCTCGTGTTGTATATGATGACCAGGGTTCTTAACTTGTCTAAAATCTACCTAGAAAAAACACTGTATATTCATTGGACAGGCTTTGTAGTATTTATTTTTTTTCTTTCTGATCATACAAAACCCTGACCTTGGTCATGTTAGCATTGAGCAGAACTGCTATTTATCTGATTGGCCTAAATCAAAACTGTTTATTTATTTATGAGTCTCAAAAACCCTTTTATATGAGGAACTACTTTCTTCCGCCATTCCTTCACATCTGCATCTGACGTCATCGTTTGCGTCTGACGAAATCGTTGCTTATTTTGCAACGTCACTTTAGAGCTAGTATTTGAATGATTATCTAGCATAATCTCCAAAGTGATGATAAAACAGGTGATTTTGCTCACATTTTAAAATTATAAAGGCTGAACAGCATGAAATGCCATCAGTCTACATAGACTTTCCAGTATTTCTCTGTTGCAATCGGGAGATCACAATAATGAACCCAGAAAAAGCCAAAGCAAAGCAAACACTACCAGATTACTATGGTATAAATGCAGCTCTCCAGCATACAAAAGAGAGAGTTCGTCTTAGAATGTCGCTTAACAGTTTTATAATGATTTGATTAACTGTAATTTGAATTTTTTGCAGATTTTTCCTTCCCTAAGGACGTATAATGCGGTCTCTGTCAACATTTTGTGGCAGAACGTCACCCTTTTTGTTCTGCTCAATGACAGGCTAATGGCCGTCTGAAATGATAAAATTTAAAATAGGCACTATCCTTATAAATAAACTGCATAGTTGTAATCTAAACAACTACATTCTTGTCTAAAAAGCCTCAAAAGTAAATTGTTGTCCAACATTGTTGCCGTCTTTCGGATAAGATGTTAAACCGAGGTCTTGACTCTCTGTGGTCATAAAAAATCCCATGGCACTTCTCGTAAAGAGTAGGGGTGTAACCCCGGTGTCCTGGCTTAATTTCCTCTCGGCCCTTACGATCATGGCCTCCCAATCTTCCCCATCCACCAAATTGGCTCTATCACTGTCTCTCCACTCCACCTATAGCCTATAGTGTGTGGTGAGCGCACTGGCGCCGTTGTCCTGTGGCTGCCGTCGCATCATCCAAGTGGATGCTGCACACTGGTGGTGGTGTGAAGAGACCCCCCCCCCCCCCCTCATGATTGTTAAGCGCTTTGGGTGTATGGCTAGACACAATAAATGCGCTATATAAATACACATTACATTACAACAGCTGCAATATTTGTCAAACTGTAGTGAGTTTATTGATCTGCTGTCACTCTATGTGGGTGGAGTACAGAACGGTGAGGAGGCTGTACGAGTGCTGATATTGCAAAATTTTGCACAGCTATCAGCCAATCAGATCCGAGAACCAGATAGAACTGTTAATCCCAGACTAGTAATCCCTGTTTAGTAATATGGATAAATGACAAAACAAAAAATTATATGAAATATGCATTTTCATTAATATAATCACAAGTAGACCACACTAAATGCTTGTGTAAAAGGGCTTTGAAATGTTTTGAGTTTGTCCACGTTCAATCACTTCAGGGGTAGTTAAAACACTTTTGTGGTGCAGAGCATGATTTAAATAAGAGGGAAGAGTCTTGACTAAATCAAAACACAAGTGGCCCAAAAAGCTGCATGTTATTAACATGTACAAATGTTAATGTGTCTCAGGGTCTTACAATTACATTAAAATTGTATGTATAGTTGACAATTTACTCACCTTGTGTATTTTTTGTTCCTTTGCAGAGCACAAAATGGTCTGGTCTGAATTGATATAACATTATGGTGAGTAAATATTGACTTGAGTTCCATCATTTATAGAAAAATATAGGATACTTCTCATACAGTATACATACCTCTTCATTTATGAACGAAGCTGTCTTTATAAAAGTCAAAAACTTAATCTGAATATAAAGCATAAAAATACCATTTGTTTGCAGATAACATAAGAAACGTGCAAGCATGCTTGTTTATCTGAAAGTAACACGCAAGTACTTGTTTGGAAAAAACAACAATGCTAAAGTTATTCTCTTTTAAAATGTGTGTTCTGTATCAGAATGTCTTCCTTTTGGTCTGTGTAACTCCGCCCACTGCCAGTTCACCCAATTATATTTTGGCACCACAGGATGCCTTGGCAGAAAACACAGTGTATTTAATTTCATTCATGAAGGCTGCCTCAATATATGCGGGGGCACGGCCAAAAATGTGACCAAATGAAACGAATGTGACAAAATTGGATTCAGATTCAGAGTAATAAAACCCCACATTAGGTGGTTTTATTTCGCAAATAATAAAAATATTATAAAAACATAAACATTAGCTGAGCAGCTAACATTGATGCTTGATTGTCAGGCACACTCACTCCTTTTGGTGATGTCAATCTGGCAACCTGCATCTTTAAATATATATAAAAATAACAGTAAGGAGGTTGTTCACACTGAAAACTCATTTGAAATTCATACAAACACCAGGTGTAAACAGGACATTGTTACCAGTGCTGCAGACAGGCTGCCAAAATGTGAAATCCAAGACACCATGTTCCACTTTGTCAAACCACAGCCCCTGTGCGCCACCGGTAACATGTATGCAAGCACGCACACAATCATTTCTCAATATCACGCTCCGCCAGTCGTGACATGGATTATCACTTTTCTTTCACACCTCTCCCACTTCACTTCCTGTTTTTGTGACACTTAAAAGCTCATATCTCAAGCCTGGGCTCAGACGAGACAAGCAAAACCCTCTCACATCACAAAAAAACTTCTGTTTCGTCACTTACTGTCAAAGCCAGAGCTTGCCAGACCTGCTTTAGTACATCTCGGTGCAACAAAAGAGCCAGACGAGACTCTAGAGACCGCTAGATTAGCTGGAGGGGTGTTTGTTTTCATTGGAGGCATCTGGAAAGCTGTACCGGATGTGTAGACAGAGAATGACCTTTCCTGTTGCACTCACGTCAGTCATAGCTAGCTTTGAGATTGGAGGCTGGAGAGTAAAGGAAGATGAAGGGTTGGGGGTAAATTGACCTTGAGTCGGTGCTACAGGTTTAGCGAGACCACCGGGGTGAAACCCCAATGGACGTTTTAAGTAGTGAGCATGTCAGGCTGAATGTGTTGGTGAAAGTCCAGCTTGACAGCACATGCACATACATACATTTCAGCCCATGGGAGTTTGGGATCGATAGGGTGTAATTGCCCTCCACGCACAGCCCTGGCCATGAATCACAGAGTGTATGAAGTGGACGAGGGTTGCTTGCACAAGTGTATGGTGTGTGTGTGTGTGAGTGTATGTAGATCACTAAATGTAGGCATTCTAGCTCTGATTATTATGATTCCTTAGTGGTTTCAGTTTTAGTTTTTATTTAATAATAGATTCTAATTATTCATTCACTTTGGTAATTTAATAAAGAGAAAGTGGCATTAGCTAACAGCCTACTGTATGTTTTGATTTAATAAAGGAGAAAAATGGCACAAGTATTTCTACTCTAGTCAAGATTCAGGATACTGATTAAATTTAATGAAGCGGCTTATATGAATCATTTGGTTTTAGAGAATGTATGTTTATGATTCACTAAAAGGAATGGCTTCATAAGAGTCATTTGTTTGAGAATCAGACTCACTAGTCATGCTGCTGTATGTTTCGTACTTGCTAAAAAGAATAGATTTGTACAAATTATTAAATTGGGAATTAAGTTTGTGATTCACTAAAAAGAATTCAGTCATGCGAGTCATTTGCTTCATATTCACCAGTTCACCAGTTGTGTTGGGGTAGCACATTACAAATAATGCGAGTTATGTAATAATATTACTTCTCTAAGTAACAAGTAAAGTAACGTATTACTTTAAAAAAAAAAAAGTACAAATATTCAAGTTACTTTTAAAAAAAGGTAATACGAGTTACTTTTTAGTTTCAATAATTAGTTTCTAAATATCTGAATTAAAATTAACCTAGTCACGTTACATCCCACACTCAATGAGAGATTGCAGGAATGGCCCAAAGCCAAGTTAGCAGTGCCTTACATTTCTGCAATGGAAGTTTTTTCATTATTCCGAACGAATCAAACAAATAATAAGACCATTCTTATTCAAATAATAAGTTTTATATGAGTCATTTGGTTTTAGAAAATGCATGTTTTTGATTCACTAAAAGGAATGGCTTCATAAGAGTCTTTGTTTGAGAATCGAACTTCACTAGTCGTGCTGTATGTTTTGTATTTGTAAAAATAATTGATTTGTACAAACTGTTAAACTGGGAATCAAGTTTTTGATTCACTAAAAAGTCTAATCATATGAGTCATCTGCTGCATGTTCACCAGTTGTGTTGGGGGTAGCACATTACAAATAATGCAAGTTGGGTAATAATATTACTTTTCTAAGTAACGAGTAAACGAGTTTTTATTTATTTATTTTTGGCCTTTTTGCCTTTATTAGATAGGACAGTATGAAGACAGGAGGCGAACTTGGAGAGAGAGAGGGGGGTAGGGTAGGGAAATGTCCTCGAGCCGGGATTCGAACTCGGGACGCCCTGACGTGCTACTGCACCATATGTCGACGCGCTAACCACTAGGCTATTGCGCCGACAAACGCATTACTTTTAAAAAGTAAGTAATAATATTTTAGTTACTTTAAAAAAAAATTTATGCAAATGACTTTTTAGTTTCATTAATTAGCTTCTAAAAATAAATAACTGAATTATATTTGGCGTAGTCACATTGAATCCCACACTCAATGAGAGATTGCAGGAACAGCCAGAAGCCAAGATGGCAGAGCCTTACTGTTCTGCGATGGAAGTTTTCTCATTATTCTGAACTAATCAGACATGTAATAAGACTATTCTTATTCAAATAATAAGTCTTATATGAGTCATTTGGTTTTCGAGAATTTATGTTTATGATTCACTAAAAGGAACGGCTTAAATCGTTTGTTTGAGAATCAGACTTCACAAGTCATGCTGTATGTTTCGTAATTGCTAAAATAAACTGTTTGTAAAAATTGTTAAACTGTCAATTAGTTTTTGATTTACTAAATAGAATCCCATCATATGAGTCATTAGCTGTATGTTCAGAGTTCATCAGTTGTAGACAGTGTTGGGGGTGACGCATTGCAAGTAACGCGAGTTATGTAATAATATTACTTTTCTAAGCACTAAGTAAAGCATTACTTTAAAAAATAAAGTAATAATATTTAAGTTACTTTTTTGAAAATTTTAGTTACTTTTTAGTTGAATTTAATTAGCTTTTAAAAAAATTAATAGCTGAATAAATTTAACATAGTCACGTTGAATCCCACACTACCATTGTAATGATGCAGAAATGGACAGAAACCAAGATGGCAGAGCCCTACATTTCTGCAATGGATGTTTTCTCATTATTCTGAACGAATCAGACAAATGATAAGACTATTCTTATTCAGATTATAAGATGATAAGACAAAAGTAGTAAGCACATTGCTTTACACTTTTTATTGATCTGTATATATGACATATAGCTCGAGGGTCAGGAAGTTCCCAGAAGATAAGATTATCCTACATTTAGTTTTTATGTTTTTTGTTTTTTTTAAGGTAAATAAAGGTGTATGCTATAGGCTGCATGTTTAAACCCAACCTAAACCTCCTTAACCCAACCGTCATTGGGGAATGAACAAATTGTGACTCATTACTTATTATAAAAAGTAACTAAGTAACACAACTAGTTACTTTTTAGCCGGAGTAACTCAGTATTGTAATGAGCATTACTTTCTGAAGTAACTTTTCCCAACACCGGTTGTATGTTTATGAATCAATACAAAGTAAAGCTCATACTGTAGGCACCCTGTATGTTTTTTAAGGAGTAAAAAAAGCATTGGCTTATACATACAAATTGTTTGATTGTGAATTACACTACTCTGTTGAGGCTGAATGTTTTTACTTCACTAAAAAACCTAATCATAAGAGTCATTTGCTCTTATAAAGTGTGGTATACAGTACACATATATTTTACAATAAAGAATCAGTAATTTGTTTGAAAATTGAAGACAGTATTGTTTAGTAACTAATTAAAATGGTTCAAATTAGTTTGTTTTGGTTTTTTAAAAATAACTTTTTATAAGAAGCAACTATTAGAGAGCAGGACTATACTGTTTTTTTTTTTTTTTTGTTTTTTTTTTGTATATTAGCTTTTTTGTTAGTTTTTTTTTTTTTTTTTTTTTCAATAACATGAGTCTACTTCTATGAAATCATTCAGTATTAGGACTTGTTTTGATTAAAGAACCGAAAAGACGTTTATTCAAGAATCCGTTTCACAAAAATAATAATTTGTTTTGTTAATTTATTCATTCATTCATTTTCCTTCGGCTTAGTCTCTATTCCGAGGTCACCACAGCTGAATAAATCGCCAACTATTCCAGCATATGTTTTACGCAGCAGATGCCCTTCCAGCCACAACCTAGCACTGGGAAACACCCATACACACTCATTTACACACACACTCATACACTAGGGCCAATTTAGTTTATTCAATTCACCTATATTGCACGTCTTTGGGCTGTGGGGGAAACCAGAGAACCTGGAGGAAACCCATGCGAACATGGGGAGAACATGCAAACTACACAGAAATGCCAACTGATCCAGCCGGGACTCGAACCAGCGACCTTTTAGCTGTGAGGCAACAGTGCTAACCACTGAGCCACTGTGCTGCCCTGTTTTGTTAATTCCTTTCACTAATCATGCTGCATGTTTTGTGCTTTATACTTTTAAGTACTTTAATATGGTGTCCCACCCTTGTCTGAATACACATTTAAGAAACTTTAACAAAACACAATGTCATGGAAAAAAATATCTGCCATGGTATATAGATAAAATGAATAATGAAATGCTTGTTTCCCAACCCTGTCCGCATATCACACGCTAGAGCTTCTTGCCGTAATCCTTCCCTCTTGCTACAGCAGCACACCTACAGTCATTACACTGAAACACTCCACTGATGCACTAAATTGGTGTTTTGGCAACAAAAATATTTCTCATCAGAGGGTTAGACCTTTTCAGACAGTAATTGGAACGGTACAATATTGTGTTTTAGCTGGCCTCCGTTCATCCCATCAGCCTCTGAGCTCCAGGACACCACAGCTATACTCATTAAATTCATCGCCATATATAATGTCAGCCTCTTTAACACATTGTGGAGTGCAGCATGGCGACAGTCTTGTACTGCTCAGAAGAGAGCCGAGTTGAATGATTTCAAGAGCCTTACAACATTAGTATGAATATTTAGTTACAATTTTGGCTGCAGACAAATAATGCGTAACCTTTTGTGTATGTTTATTTAGCCCATGTTGCTACTCCTTTTTACACTTCAAATCCAAATAGCACTCATTAGCTGAAATCTGGTATCACACAAGTAATTAAAAAGTTTTGGCTTCCTGTGGGTCTCTGAAATGTTTCAAACATGTCAGCAGTTAAACGTCTGCTTTTATAACGCTCGCTCACTGTACATGTCTCGCAGTTTATTACAATTCATTAAAGTAATGATTGCGGTCATGAGATTATTGGCACCGTGACAGTCGCTCCGTCACATTGAAACCCTGTAAAAACTTCATGGTAGTTTTTTTCTTTAAATCACTGTCAAGACTGTAATGTTGCTCATTAGCATGTGAAGTCATTAGCTCTTCTTCAGAGGCCGTTGTTTTGTTTAATAGTTCAAAGACAAGCAGAGTGACAAGGCAGCCACTGTTTCTTTTGCATTTGATTAACATGATGAACCACTGCTCTAATCTGTGGAAATGCAGACAAATTAATTTCCTTAAAATAGTATACATTTAGGTTGGTTCTGATTGGAATTGGCCTTAGAATTGGTTCTGGTTTTATTGGCATACACATTACTTTTTGCACAACAACTTCTAGATTTTTTTTTTTTTTTTTGGGGGGGGGAACTTATTAGTTTTTATAAATTTAAGTAGACTGAAAATAAAACAAATAAGTTTTAATTCATGAAATCAATTTGTGTTGAAACTTTTGTGCTCGAAAGATTTGAAAATGATTTGTGTTGGGACGACTTGAAGGAATTGTGTGGAACTCAGCATTATTTACAGTGTAGACAGCCTTGAGTGAGAAGCAGCTATTTTGAATCTGTTGCTATGCTAATGCCTAGGCATTTTTGGCTCCGCCCTCTTTTCAAAATAGAGCTGGGAGCACAATCTCATTTGAATTTAAAGTGACGGTCTCCTAAATGGCACAATTTGGATCAAAACCTGAAAGGGGCAGATTCAAAGAGTTATATAACCTTTTTTTATGGGGTATTTTGAGCTGAAAATACATACACACTCATTGGACATTAGAGATTTATTTAACATTTTTTAAAAAGGGAAATAATAAGTTCCCTTTAAATATAAAAGTACTTTTAAAGTATTGTTTGTTCGTTTGTTTGTTTGTCTGGAAAGATATTTAGAGCTTTACAAAACAAAAAGAAATTGGTATGAATATTTAGTTACAAATATTCTGTAGACAAATAATGCTTAAGTACTTTGCACACTGAATTTTCGTATGCATGTTTTTTTGTATTCATATGCTAAAAAGTCATCACGTAAACCAAATCTTGCACACTGAGTCTGATGCATAATAATTCATCCATTACGAATAAACGAAGTCATTTCAAGCAGTGATACTTTGTACTCTTTTTCTCCAAAGTATAGAAAGAAAGAGGAATAGGCTTCATAGTGTGTTCATCCAACACTGCATGTCGGGATAATCATAGTGCATCTCTGAACTTTCCATCCTCTATGCAAAGTTTATTTTAGGAAATCAGTGGAATTTTGATATTTTGCTTATACTTTACACATTTACGTACATAAATGTGGCACTACCCACAGACATTATAATACAGGTAGATGGCGGCCACGTTGATGTGTCGAAACAACGGAATGAAAGCGGACCATGCTTTCTATTATAATGTCTATGGGCAGTACATCAAACGTATGGACGCATACATATAAACACACTGACACACATCAAACAGCAGCAGGGAAGAGGTGCACCAGTCACTGAATCCAGCATATACTAGAGTGGTTCTCAACTGTCCGCCTTATTTTGTCTTTATTTTATGCACTGTGTTTGTCATAAAGTTATCTGTAGCTCAAATGGCGGCACTCTGTATATAGCTTTTTGCTTTTATGGTGGCTCTGAAATGACAAAACACCTCTCGAACTGCATTTTCGGATGCAAAAAGTAAAAAAAAAAAAAAAACCAGATTTATTATTATTTTTTTAAATGTCAGACGAAATTTTCGATGGCGGTGTGTCAATACAATTCATACAATTTATTTTTTTAATGTGCGAAAATTACAGACAAAAACTTCAGATTCAGTGTGCTATAGCCTTAAGCCTTCTGTTTGTGTATATTTAGTCCACTATTACTTTTCTAAATTGCACTCATACTGCAAATGACTGATCTTTCAAGAGTTCACACTTAGCTGATGATTGATTATAAAGCTTGTTTGGCATGCTGTCCTGAGAGAGAGCCCTAAGCTCATAAGATCCTCGAGCCCGGGGCTCCCTCTCGTTTGCAAGGCGAGAGGGGAGTTTGAGCTCAGGTAGATCTCGAGAACTCCCCTGGTGTAGTAGCTACTGAACAGATAGTGATTGCTCTTTAGAGATAACTACTTACTAGGAGCATGTCTATGGGGCCGATTTGGATTAGTCAATTAACTTAAGTTGCATGTTTTGGAAAACCGGGGAACCCGGGGGAAACCCACATGAGCACAGGGAGAATGTGTAAACTCTGCACAAAAACGTCGACTGGCTTGGTAAGGATTAGAATCAGTGACGTTCTTGCTGTAAGGCAACAGTGCTAACCACTGGGCCACCATGCCACCCATCTAGGAAAGGAGGAGGAGTAGGGGTGGAAGGGGGTATTCTTCAAAACGAAGATGGCTGTTATATGGAACTTAGGGTATTTATTGTGGCTTAGTGTCTGATTGGTGACTCGTAAATTGGATAATGCGGGGCCGGCTGGAAGCAATCATAAGCACGTGATCCTCTCGAAATTAGTTTATAAATAAACTTCACTTCAGCTAATAAGCAAAAATTAGCTGTCATGCTAAAACACAACAAATCCTTTTAAATTTAACTGATATTCAAAGTAAAACAAGATTAATATTATAAAATGTTTGTTTTTATTTAAACTATTGCGCAAAACGTATAGTTATGCAACAATATAGTAAGTTTAAAAAAACAAGACTCCTAACTCCATTTAGTTTTCTTATTTGTGATGTATCATTATTGTATTTCACTGTGTTCCAGTAAAGATAAAATATAGTTTGGCAGAGTGTCATAAATCCTTATATAAATGCAGATACAATAATGAACATATCTAATTGCAACATCTTATTTCAGTTTTATACATGCAAAATAAATACATTTCTATATGCATTTCCTACTGACGATAATATTGTTGTCTGTATGCAATGACAAGGCGACAACAGCAGGTGTGGACTAAAACACACCATGTGTTGCTAAATAAAATCGATTCTTGAATTGCCATCAGTCAAGATGATTTCAAAAAAAGAGCCATCCTGTTTCCTTTAGGTTGCTCTGTGCTTTTTCTCTTCCACGGACCCCCCCACCCTCGCTTTATTTATTTGCCCAGGTCTCATTCAATTGAGCGAGAGATCCCTCCATGAAAAGGGCAGACTGCCAAGCCACGGCGACTGTGACAGAGCAATGCATTAGGACATTAAGACACCCACTCCCTTGCTGAAAATCAATCACACACTTCTGCATGCATTATGGGCAGAGAAGGGCACCCGGCAGATTGCTTACTACCTCCACGTCTGCAGTCGAGCCAGCCCTAGCGCCATGTCCTTTCTGTTCTTATCATCCCCCTGTTGAAGACCAGGGCTGGGACCCGAACATTCCAAATGTCTCTTACTCAGGTGAAGAAGCAGCTTTGGCTGGAAGGTTGTTATCTTGAGACTAGCAGGGCAGCCTGGGTGTTTTTTCAAGAGATTAAGCTAAAGCATGTGCAGACTGTGGGAGTTATAAGTGCAGTTTTCACAAACAAAAAGAAAAAATACACGTCTTCCCTGCTGAAAAGACTAGCTTAGACCAGCAAGAATTTCCATGGCTGGTTTGGTATTTGTCTTGGTGGTGGACCAGCATAGCAAAACTTTGTTATGTAGTACATGCATTTTTATGTGTGAATATACAGACTGAACAGAACCTCAAAACATTGCAGTATGTGTCTAGATGATATGCAAACCATGTTTCTCAGATGATTAACCTAGCCAACTTCTTTCTAGTAAAGATTTCATGCATAATCAAAGACATTTACATTGACATGCAGGAATAATACAATGTAGTGATGATCTTCACTGATGTGTTTATGAACAGACACGTTTCAGTACATTCATGTTGTTTCCACACATGTTCAGGATTATATATTGATTTGTTATGTGCATGCTGCTGAGTTGCGTCATTCTGAATGCATCCACATGTTGTAGATGTGCATAAATATATGAATTAGTTATTAGATGTCCTTTTAGAGTCTCCAAGACTGCTTTTTTTTTTTTTTTCGGAAAAGATGCTTACATTTATCTTAAAAAAGCTTGTTTTGAGGTACAAAGAAAATACAGTTTTGAAGGAATCTTTCTTTAAACAGAATTTCTGTTTGCTGCATATTACAAATACTAATAAATAAATAAATATATATATATATATATATATATATATATATATATATATATATATATATATATATATATATATATATATATATATATATATATATATATATATATATATATATATATATATATATATATATATATATATATTGTAAGAGCAACAAATAATAACTTGACTTCTAGTTGATCATTTTGAAAAGTGACAGAAGGTAGATTTTTCTGATTAATCATCTGCTGAACGGCATCCCAATCATCACAAATACTGCAGAAGACCTATTGGAACCTGCATGGACCCAAGATTCTCACAGAAATCAGTTTAGTTTGGTGAAGAACAAACCATGATTTTGGGTTACACTTAGTATGGGGGTGTGCAAGAGGGGATGGCAACATCGACAGTCTGAGGTATCAAGACATTTGTGCTGCCGGCTGCCCATTACATTACAAACCACAGGAGAGGGCAAATTCTTCCGCAGTGTAGTGCTGCTCCTCATACCTCAGCCTCCTCATCAAAGTTCCTGAAAGCAAAGAAGGTCAAGGTATTCCAGGATTGGCCAACCCAGTCACCAGACAGGAACATTATTGAGAATGTCTGGGGTAAGATGGAGACATTGAAGATGAATCCAAAGAATCTTGATGAACTTTGGGAGTCCTGCAAGAACGCTTTCCTTGCCATTTCAGATGACTGAATTAATAAGTTATTTGAGTCATTACAAAGATGTATAGATGCAGTCCTCCAAGCTCATATATACTATACTGTACAATATTTCTGTTAAGTGACAAAAATTTTGTCTCATAAAACTCAGACCTTACTGTCCTAATTAAATAATTCAAAATCAAGGCATGATCATATTTTATTTTGGTAAAATAAGCGTAATCTAGAGGCCTTTGCCTTTCATAAGAGCCACTTTTGATATCAAATGATCAACTAGAAGTCTTTTAATAATTTGTATTATTTGTTGTTCCTAAAATTTGGATAGGCATCAAGACTATATATATCATTAGTATGAAAATAATTGTAATGAAACATTTAAGTCTGTTGATGGACCTACTTTTTATATCCAAGGTCTTAAAGACCCTAAATAATGTTCATGTATGAACATAAGTTTTATTATAACTTTTTCAAAATCTGTGTTCAGTTCGTGATCTACTCGAAAACCACAACGTTACATTTTTGTACGTCTATTGCTCTGTTCAAACTAGCTACGTGTGACCATTATAATAACCTCCGTGTCAAAATTGTGATTTTTATTTTTGTCAAGCTATTGAAATGCCTGTCAGTCCTGTGTAAGAACTATGTAAAACTTTCTAAATACATGCAGCTAAGCACTATATAGAAATGTCTAGTGGTCCGATGAATGCATTTAGCTCGACAAATAAAATTGAGCGCACCTGTTCTGTGTCATTTGTTCTCATAAGTCTTTTTATATGGTTACAACTGCTCAAGGTGAACAACGGAGAGAGCAGATGAGTTGAGGGATGAACAAATGTACCAGAAATTGCAAAATGTTGGAGAAAGTGGATAAAATAGACCCTGAAACGGCGAAATTACAGTCTGTGGCAGCACCTGATGTCGAGGCTGCTTATTTACATGTAGATTGGATCTGGGCCACCTTGCAATACATCATTTTTTTACTGCTGGATACAGTGCTTTTTTTTTTTCATCCAAACTCCATTCATTTTATTAGTGTTGTGAGTCTTTTTCAACTGGCTGCTGTACTGTATAGTGTTATGTAGTGTTGTTTATGCATATGTTTGTTGTTCAACCTGTTTTCTATGACTCAAAACCATTTACAAAATGGGTTATCATGCACAATAAGAATTAATACAGAATATAGTCATAATTAAGGGTGGGATGAGATTTCAAAATGTCTCACCTTCGTCTCATGGGATATGTGTCATGTCACACTACTTCTAGTCAAATATAAGCATAGTTACTAAATTTTGCTAATAAGTTGAAATGAAGGTCGAGTTATAATTTTCACTTTCTTATTATCCAGTTTTTGACACCACAATCAAATTAGTTTCTGATATCTGTGTGCAGTTATTGGAGTTGAATGTTTTGTTGTGTACAGGGATTTCTCTGTGGAGCGTCAGACCTTTGGTTTATTTTTAGCAGAGGTAATTATGCATCCTGTGTTTCCATTCATTATGTGCTTCATTGTTTGCTTCATTAATCAAATTCCCACATTGTCAGAAAGTGATGTTTTGTTGAATATTTAAAGCACGGTCAATAGTTACTGATTTAAAGATGCGAAGACGGGTCATTCCTCAGCTTGATTAAGTCCTGTTATCACATAAGAGAAACATGAAAATAGTCATTTAGCAGATGTTTTTCTTCTATAATTTATATAATGGACTTCTGTATAATGACAATTATGATGTTTACTCTATGCAAAATGTGTTTGTCATAGCCAATTGGAACTAAACATAAACATTTAGAGCTTTTTTATAATGTTGATTTCTATTTAAAACGCAATGAACCTCTGGCAAGTGAAACCAAATTTAAGCTTATAAAGTATTTAAAAAGTGGCACGATGGCTCAGTGGTTATGGCTCAGTGGACGGCTCACAGCATGAAGGTCGCTGGTTCGAGTCCTATTCATCTGTATTTTTCCTAAGGATATATTATTTAATATTTTGGGAAAAGTATGACTCGAATTGGGCTTAAAGCATTTTTGTTTTTCATTTAAAGTCTAAACTAAACCAATTCCACAAGATACAAGATGTGCATTCATGTTTATTTCATGCTATAACTAATAGTAAAGAAGAATGAATTCTCACAATCTATCTCACTACATCAAAGCACATGAAAACAGCATTTATTGTTTGAATCTCAATGATAAAATGAACATAACTTGAAAGATTAGTATGTATCATAATGTTATCTGAGGCTTTACTTATTGCAGGGTTCAAAAACTCAATGTGTCATGTTTATATGCAAGTACAAATCAAATTAATTGATAAAGATTAATTTTCTGAAAGGTAAGTTTAAGATGATATTCTTTAAACTGAACAATGTGATTTTTTTCTTTACTTTGACAGTGATTATGAGACCCGTATCAAGGCTTAAATTACTAACCTTTGTGTATGGTTCAATTTTACTACCCTTTCATTATGTTGGTTGTTGTTTTTACCTCATTGACTTCCATTATTATAAAATGTTTTGATTGCAAAGCCCTGACACCATATAATCCAACTCTGGCTCATTCTGATTATGTACTCCTATATACATTTCTGGAGAGTGCCAAATATGTCCCAGGAGGTACGCTTTTTTGCAGTTTTTGTTTTCACGAATCTACCAGAGGCTGCTGTTTATGCTTTTTGAGATCTCAAATTTCACTTGTGAGTGCCATTCGTGCCTGCTGTTCTTATGTAAATCCACCAGAGGCCACCGTAAACGGACTGACTGACTGACCGGACGATCACCCCACCCACCCCCTTCCCTAAACCCAACCTATAGTGTTTTAAAAAGCACCAATTGACCAGTGCCCACCCACTTCCCTAAATCCAACCAACAGTGTTTTGAAAAGCTATCCAGAAATAAAAAAGCCTCGAGGGAGCCTGATTTTTTACCACGTTTTCAGATTTTACCAAATTCTCACCCAGTTTTTCTTGTTTTGTTTTTTTTTTTTTTTTTGGCTTTTGTTTCTTGTCTTACCTGCTTTCTGGAACCGTTCTTTGCTGGATTCAAACCCGTTATCGCGGTAAACTCTGCTTTGCATCTCAAATCCTCTTACTTATGCAACAAGCCACTGGACAAACTGGTAACAGCAGAAAAGCCGTCCACATGGAGGTAAGCGTTTAGCTGGCAAGTGCAAAAAGAAACTGCGTCATACCGCCCCGTAGCATTCATTTTCAAGACAAAATGCAGCCATTTGCACTCTCCAAAAATCTAATAAGGACTACATTTTCAGAATGAGCCTATAAGCCTAAAAAACTCATGATATTGATGAGACAGTCACGATTAGCCTATTTAATTTCCTTTGCACTTCTCCATGTGGGCACTGCTATATCAGTTCCGTATGTTCACTGTTACATAACTGCCCCTTGCTGGTCATGTCTTTCTTGTGTTGGACTATTTTGTGCTGAACCGCGCAGTACTGCAGCATTGTGTGTGTGGTCACGTTTAGTCACTCGCACATTCTCAGTGGCCACATCTGTAATCATTCATTCTTGATTAGTGGTGGTTTTCTCTGTTAGGAAGAGGTAACATTTGTCATTTTTACTGTTTTACAAAAACAGCCACCAACATAACGAAAGGACAGTAAATGTGCATTGACAAATGTTGACATTTTCACAAAATATATTTGTCACCAAAAATCATTCCATTTGCTGAAACACAAAGTTGTGACTCAAATTAAGACTCAAAAATCACCAAAGAGTGGATATAAACATCCCCACAGCCATATCGCCCTGCAGCCCAAGACCGGTTTCTCACTGAAGCTAAGCAGGGCTGAGCCTGGTCAGTACCTGGATGGGAGACCACATGGGAAAACTAGGTTGCTGTTGGAAGTGGTGTTAGAGAGGCCAGCAGGGGGCGCTCAACCTGTGGTCTGTGTGAGTCCTAATGCCCCAGTAAAAGTGAAGGGGACACTATACTGTCAGTGGGCGCCGTCTTTCGGATGAGACGTTAAACCGAGGTCCTGACTCTCTGTGGTCATTAAAAATCCCTTGGCACTTCTCGTAAAGAGTAGGGGTGTAACCCCTGGCCAAAGTCCCTCAATCGGCACTTACCCATCATGGCCTCCTAATCATCCCCATCCACTGAATTGGGTCTACCGCTCTATCAATAGCTGGTGTGTGGTGAGCCGTTGTCCTGTGGCTGCCGTCGCATCTTCCAAGTGGATGCTACACACTGGTGGTGGTGTTGAGAGACCCCCCTCATGATTGTGAAGCACTTTGGGTGTATGGCCATTCACAATAAATGCGCTATATAAAAACATTACATTACATTACATCCCCAACAGCATGTAAGGATAACACTTGTTACTATGCTTCAAAGTTTATATGGTAAAATCACATGTAAATGTATATATTTGATAGAAAATCCTGCAAAAGAAATCGTCGAAAAAGCAGTTGAAGAAAACCCACGATTGAACTGAATATTGCTTTCCACTCCCCGCTTTGCTTTCTTTGATAAAGCATAAAACAAATAAACAGCCCATAGTAGTAGACTGTAACTTAAGTCATTCCTCTATTACTTTGGTCATTGAACTGAGACGGTTGCTTTGATTCCTGCTGTGAAAGGCAGAACTCCATTTCGGATAAAGCCATATGAAGGAAGGAGCAGGTGAGAGAGAGCGGCACAGTTGAAGGGAGTGACATGTTTTACCTGTCTTGGCACGTTTACCACCGCTTCATTTCTGTGGCATCTGGATGAAGAAAGCTGAGTTTGTGATAGAAGTAAATACGTGTATGTGTGTGTGGAATAGAGAGACATTTTCTCTTGGATCACAAACCACTTACTGGCAAAGAGACAGGTTCAATCTCAAGTTTATGTGACCCAATTGAGTGAATCAACCTCTGCTTTCCTCAAAGCACTACACTTGTAATAATACGAATGTGTGAATCGGATGGTTTGTTGTGGTTGGTAAATGGTAAATTATATGGTTTGTTACTTCAATCTAAAAGTGGCTTTGTAAATATCACCAAAAAAAGAGTGTTTTACCTTTAAAGGGGTCATGAACTGCATTACTGTCGCATACCATATAGTTGACACTGCATCATCTTTTGTTTTCAGTCTTTCTGAAAATACCTGCTGAAAACCTTTCATGTTACTCTATATATGCATGACTGGTGGGAAGGCCTACAAAGAAAATGGTCTTTTTTTTTTTCTGCAGAGGTGGTCTATTGTTGTACGATTGCATCATAATGAGAAAAAATCTGAAATACGTTGTCATCAGCTGTTTTTGGAGACACTTACCAGGTGTTTATTAGAATACAATAACCACTTATTTGTCAAATATTAACAAAAAATGGATTTCTGAATGTATGACCCCTTAAGGATCATTAAAGGGTTGTTTTAGTTGTACACGCCAAAAAGAAATGCCTAAAATCCAACAGATATTATTAAGATAGTATCAGAATATTTTATGAAGAGAAATCAGTATTTGACTAACATTTTCACTGATCAGGAGCTGAAACTATGTGATGTGTGTGATGAAAGGGAAGTGTACTTTTCCCAGTATGCATTGACATGCAGTGTATTACAAGAATCAATTTTGAAATTAAGTAGTGTGTTATTCCACAATGTTAATATAGGATCATATCTGTTTATTATTCTGTTATATTGGGATTTTAATTATTGTCTGCTGACATTTTATTTAATTAATTTGGCTGAAAAGCCATAGAAAAATAATTAATTCCTTTATTATCTTTTGAGAAAATAAATTACAGTAAGTCATTTATTCTGTTCCAACTTTTACTACATTTGTCTTAGTGCTGCCTTATAATTACTGACTGCTACAGAGTTTTATGGTTGCTGAAGGCTTAAATTGCACTTGTTTTATAATAATGTTTAAATTTACTTTGACATGCATTTATGTATTTCATTGCAGACAATACAGCAGCACATTATTTTATGTGTTCCACATGATTTTATTTATTTATTTATTTATTTATTTTTTATTTATTTTTTTAAACCCATGTGGTAATAATAATAATAATAATAATAATAATAATAATAATAATAATTCCTTTTTATATAAAACTTTTCTAGACGCTTAAAGCGATTTACACATTGGGGGGAATCTCCTCATCCACTCCTCAGCCAGTGGGCAAATTTAGCCAGGATGCTGGGGTTAAACCCCTACTTTGACCACAGAGAGTCAGCGCCTCGGTTTAACGTCTCATCCGAAAGACGGTGCTCCCTGGGCAGTATAGAGTCCCCTTCACTATACTGGGGCATTAGTACCCACACAGACTGCAGGTTGAGCACCCCCTGCTAGCATCACTAACGCCACTTAAGGCAGCAACCCAGCTTTCCCAAGTGGTCTCCCATCCAGGTACTGACCAGGCTCAGCCCTGCTTTGCTTCAGTGGGCGACCATGTGAGAGTTGCAGAGAGCTAGCTGCAGGGTAAAAAAAAAAGTCTAAGCTGATATCCCTTAAAGATTGATTCAGTGCTGCCTGAGGGATCGAAGATCGCGCTAGATCAGCTTAGGCTTGCATCCTTGTCCTTTATGCACTGAAATTCCTCCAGATTCATTGAATCTTTTAATTATGTTATGCACTGTTGAAGGTTAAATATCCTTCCTAGCTGTCTTTGAGGAACATTGTTTTTAAACATGTCAATAATTTTCTCACCTATTTGTTGGCAAACTGGAGATCCTCAGCCCATCTTTGCTCCTAAAGGACTAGGGCTGCCACTGAAATTGCCTACTACTCAGTAGGCACTACATTTGAATTTAAATGTTCTACCCGGCCGTTAGAAAAATATGTTCTATACAGTATGAATGTCAGTGGTATAAATGGAACTTGAACGTACTACATCCACCGTTTTGTCATCATCACATGACATACCCGCGTCAGTTGCGTCGCTTCACTCCCCTTCATGAATTCTCTTGCGGTGCATCATGGGACAGGGTAGCGTACATCCGATGCGCTCTTCGGAATCTTAGCGGAAGTAGTCGGTCATCTGGGTACTTCTCACATACTGTTTTTCTAATTCTATGAATTCGGACATGCCACTGGGCTCGCATACTAATTTTAGTATACTATATAGTATGGAAGTATGCAATTTCGGAAGCAGCCTATAGATCTTTCTTGGATGCTGCTTTTGTATCTAATCACAATCACCTGTTGACATCACCTGTTTCAAATCACATCATTTTTTAACCAGTTTACTTGATTACTAGCCCTACATTTACTCCTGCCCCCACTTTTTTGAAATGTGTTTCAGGTCTAAATGACAGTCAAGGATGTATATTTACAAATGGATAGAAGTTGACCAGACAAAACCTGAAATATTTTATTCATATTGTTTTTCAATGGAATACAATTCAAGTAAATTTGGAAATCACTTTTTTTCTGATTTGGTGTTGTATAAAATGTGAAGCTAAAGAGCAAACTATGATCAAATTAATTTGTGTACCAATAAAACTGTGACTTGCTGGGTTGTTTGCATCAATTTTTGATATAATAATGACTCTACGAATTTTAAATCCTATCACTAGGCATTTTTAACACCTATTATTGACCTAAACCATCAAAATACCAGAACAAAAACAAACCTATGTTTAATTTTCATTATCAAATAAATAAATGAAATAAATAAATAAATAAATAAGAAAAAAAAACTTTCACAAAAATCTGAAATATCCTAATGTCTTCCCATCTTTCTTTTAAGGAACATTGTTTTTAAACATTTCAATCATTTTCTCACATATTTGTTGGAAAAATGATGATCCTCTGCCCATCTTTGCTCCTAAAGGACTAGACCTTTTTTGGATGCTGCTTTTGTACAGTACCAAATCATAATTACAATCACCTGTTGACATCATCTGTTTTAAATCACATCATTTACACAATTTACATGATTACTAGCCCTAAACCGCTCCTGTCCCAATTTTGTTTTGGAATGTGTTGCAGGCCTGAATGACAGGAAAGGATGTATATTTACAAATGAATAGAAGTTGACCACACAAAATATTTAGTTCATATTGTCTGCAATGAAATACAAGTCAAAGTAAATTTGAAAATCGTTTTTTCTTTTATTAGTTTTTATTAGTTTTCCATACTGTCCCAAGTATTTCTGATTTGGAGTTGTATAAAATGTAATGCTAAAGAGCAAACTATAATCAAATTAATTTGTGTACCAATAAAACTGTCACCTGCTGGGTCATTTCCATCATTTTTTGATAGAATAATGACTTTAGGAATAAATTTGAATCTTAACCTATTACAGACCTAAACCATCACAAATACCAGAACAAAAACACACTTAGCAAAATATGAATTGTCAGTGTAATTTTCATTGTTAAATAAATGAACGAACGAACGAACGAAAATCTAAAATCTAATTTTCTGCCAAAACTGCACAGGCCAAATTTATAGGTTTTATTGAACATAACTGAACAACAGAAAAGCTTTAAGTGTTGTTTTAAGTTTGCAACTGATGGTAAGTGAACCCAAATGGAAGCACCGAGAATCAGATGTTCTTTACTGACAGAATTTACCTTTTTTTTTTTTTTTTTTTTTTTTGCAGTAACTATCAGAGAAGCAGAATGAAGGTTAGTGAGTCATAGTCCAGTTACACAACACACATCAATAGTGAGCCAAACACACTGAATCTCTCAGCCTAGTCTGTTTTACAAACAAAAAAAATGGAGGATGTGTGCATGCGTTGCATTATTAATTGAGTCCCTAAAAATGGCTCGGTTTCACAGTAGAAGCCGGTCATCACTTTTAAATTGGTTTCTTGTTCCTCCAACAGGTGCTGCAGCCGCAGTGCTAAGGATGATGTAGAGCCTGTGTGGGGGAGCCAGGTGCATTCTGGACTTTAATAGATAGATAACAGCTTCCCTCAATGATGAGATTCAATTGGTACTAAAAAGGCAGCCTCCATTGGCGAACAGGCCCACCCGTATAAGTATAAGCGTATATATTTGAATAATGGACCAGTGATATAACAGGCGACCAGCGCTAAGTAGGTTTTGTGAGAAAAGCCTTCCTCATTTGAACGCTCTCGCCCACCATCGGCCAATCAATTCTTTCCACTTAGCCTCGCAAAACTGGAAAATGATAGCCATCCCATCACCTGTCTGTGCAGCAGGGGGAAACTCATAAAAGAAGCGGCTCCAAACCGCACGGGGGTCTATGAATCATTTGCTGCTCTGAGGCAGGAAAGTTTAGTGATAAAAAGACTATGTATCACATCCTCATCTGGAGGAAATGGATGTTTTAGATTGATTGAAGGGCTTTCTTGGATAGACGGTTGCCTTTATCAAATTTCTTGGGAACACAGACACCTGGATAAGGCTGCGGCGGCTGCTAGAAAATTTAATAAAGTGTTTCTCAACTGCTGGGTTGCTGGTCTGATCTGGTAGCTCTGCTTTATTTTTTTGCCATTTCCACATATCCCCTGCAGTTCAAATCACTTTAAAGTGCATAATTAGCATATAACTATTAATTAATAGGAAAACACACTTAGCCTTTGCAACAAAATCAGCAACAAAAAGATGTGTATTAAATCAATCTCTGCATGTTTGGTATTTATTATTTGAATGATGGCAAATTATGATATACTGAATAAAATATGGCGACTCAGTGGCGCAGTAGGTAGAGCTGTCGCCTCACAGCAAAAAAGTCACTGGTTCGAGCCTCGGCTGGGTCAGTTCGCATTTCTGTGTGGAGTTTGCATGTTCTCCCCAGTTTGCGTGGTTACCTCCGGGTGCTCCAGTTTCCCCCACAGTCCAAAGACATGCGGTACAGGTAAATTGGGTAGGCTAAATTATCCGTAGTGTACGAGCATCCGCTGCGTAAAACAAATGCTGGATAAGTTCATTCCGCTGTGGCGACCCCAGATTAATAAAGGGACTAAGCCGAAAAGAAAATGAATGAATGCATGAATATAATATTTATCCTACTGTGTAACCCATATCGGTTAAACGTTATGTATTTACAGAACAGTTATTTGTACATTTTTGTTGGGTCAATATAGTTCAGATTCTACAATTCAATGTTGAATTTTAAGGACATTTTGTATTATTAGGGTGCCACGGTGGCTCAGTGGTTAGCACTGTCGCCTCACAGCAAGAAGGTCACTGGTTTGAGTGCTGGCTGGGCCAGTTGGTATTTCTGCGTGGAGTTTGTTCTCCCCATGTTGGTGTGGGTTTCCTGTGGGTGTTCTGGTTTCCCCCACAGTCCAAAGACATGGGCTATAGGTGAATTGAATAAACAAAATTGTAGCATTTTGTCAACTTAGAAATGTTTAATTTGCACTATAGGGGTGTCAAAATAAATTATTTCTTCGGTGCACCGCAATGCAGATGGGGACAATTCGATATCGGTTCAGTAATAGAGCATAAACAGTTATTACGTACTGATGTCATTTATCTCCTATGCACGATTTCGCAGTAGAATACTATGGCGAAGGAAGCGAGGGCGAGAAAACAAAACGCTCCTACTACTTAAAAGGTAGATAATTTTGCACAGTTCAACTGCTTGTGAGTCTTGCTGGAAAGTCTTTCATTGACACTGAAGAATGCACAGCACACAAGCCGCTATTTCACTGCTAGGGAGAAATGCTGTAAAACTCCATCTCTGCCTCCCTCTCTCTCTCTCTCTCTCTCTCTCTCTCTCTCTCTCTCTCTCTCTCTCTCTCTCTCTCTCTCTCTCTCTCTCTCTCTCTCTCTCTCTCTCTCTCTCTCTCTCTCTCTCTCTCTCTCTCTCTCTCTCTCAAGTTCAAGTTGCTTTATTGGCATGACATTCAATACAGTGTTGCCAAAGCACATCAAATATGTAATATATTAAAATCATCAAATAATAATAAAAATAAATAAGAAATGAATGACAAAAAAAAAAAAGACAATACATTTGATAAATATAACAATTATAATAATAATAATAAAAAGTTTAGATTATTTAAATAAGACGCATGAATTTACATTAACCATTTCTTATGGTGTGTAGGGTGTATACATATTTTGCAGCTAGTCTAGATGTCAAATCATTCTCTCCCAGTACATGGTAAAGTTTTTCTGAGTCATTTAATTAAAAAAATGAATTAGTCAATGTTTCAAATTGGGGGAAAAATGTTTCTCTAGTTTTGGTGTATTTGGGGCAGAACAGAAGGAAGTGCGTCTCATCCTCTATTTGGTTCATGTCACACTGTTTACATATTCTCTGTTCTTTAGGAGCCCAGGATTTTTTATGTCTGCCCTTTTCTATTTCTAGGTCATGATCACAGAGGCGATATTTAGAAAGAATGTGTTTTTCTTTGAATTGTTTTAATGATAAATAATTTGCCATCTGTGTGGTTCTGTTTAGGGCCGAATAACATTGAAGTTTATTTTGGAGGTTGAATTCAGTTTTTAATTTTTCATCATAATTATATTTTAATGTTTTGTCAATGTGTTTGTGAAGGTTTTCTTTGAGGACGGGTTCAGTTTGAGTTTTCTTCAGTAGTTCAGATACGAACGTGTTTAGAGGATGAGACACTGTAGGTTTTTCATTGGCCAGAAGGGCTTTATATTGCACAGACTGGGGGTCAGACTGATGCAGGTGCAGCCAGAACTGAACAGCTCGTTTCTGAATCTCCAAGTTCAGCGGGTATAAACCCAGTTCAGCCCTGCAGGCAATGTTAGAGGTGTTTCTGTGGATATGTAATATATTTTTAGCAAATTCTAATTGTGTTCGTTCAATTAAACTTTTATTCCAATTTTCAAATTTTAATACAGGTCCCCAAATTTCACTCCCATATAGTAAGATTGGTTTGATAATAGCGTGATATAATTTAATCCATGTTTTAGTTGGTATTTGTAATTGGCCAAAGCGTGATTTTATAGAATAGAATGCTCTGCGAGCCCTCTCGCTCAGGGTCTTGACAGCAAGACTGAAGCCCCCAGAGGCGGAGATCTGAATGCCCAGGTAAGAATAACTACTACAATGCTCTAGAGTTTCTCCTCTGTATGTGAACTGATATTTGTGTCCCTGAGATCTGGCCTTCTTCTGGAACACCATGACTTTGGTCTTGTCCAGGTTGACCGTCAGTGCCCATTCCTCACAGTACTGCTCCAGTAGAGTTAGGCTGTGTTGGAGACCCTCTGCTGTGGGAGACAGCAGCACCAGGTCATCCGCATACAGCAGGCACTTTACTTGAGAGTCAAGCAGAGTGAGGCCGGGGATGCAGTCGGAGCCGTCCAGAATGTCTGCCAGATCATTAATGTAGATGTTAAACAGGGTTGGGCTCAGGCTGCATCCCTGTAGCACCCCTCGACCCTGCTGGACAAACTCAGTTCTCATATTTCCAACTTTTACAGCGCATTTACTTTTCTTATACATGGCTTCTATAATGCTATATACTTTTCCACCAATGCCAATTTGCAACAATTTATATAATAGTCCGTCATGCCAAATAGAATCGAAAGCTTTTTTTAAATCAACAAAACAAGAGAAAATTTTTCTTTGTTTGTCTTTTATGTTTTTATTTATTAACGTATGAAGGGAGTAAATATGGTCAGATGTCCGTTGTTTTGGTAAAAAGCCAATTTGTGATTTGTTTAGGATGTTCTTTTTTGTGATGAATGTCACTACCCGGTTGTTAATAATATTGCAAAAGAGTTTTGCTAAGTTGTTGCCAACACAGATGCCACGGTAATTATTGGGGTTGAATTTATCTCCGTTTTTATAAATAGGTGTGATCAGTCCTCTCTCTCTCTCTCTCTCTCACTTTAGACATTTGACCCATTGGCGTGTTTGTGAGGTAACTTTTCCTCTGCTCTTGGCTGTTAAAGCGATACTTGTGGATCCAGACACGAGCGTGCCTGAGGTGCAAGTTTTCTCCACTGTGTCTATTATGGATTACCTGTGATAACCGCGCATTATGTGCACATACAGTATAGACTGTAACCGTGGCTGTTCTTCCCGCATCACTCATTGGTGAACATGGCTTTCATTTCTAAAGCCAATCGCAGCCCTTTCTGTTGAGTGGGTGAAGATAACGACCAGTCATAGGAGTGTAAGACCTCGTTTGAGAGCGCTCAAAAAGCAAGCGGGATAACATTTACGTTTTGTTTATTTGCTAAATTTAAATTTAAATTAAATGCTTGTTGTTCTGTGCATGTATTGGAGTTTTGTCTAAAACATTCAAAAAGTGTGTTTTCTTTGAGCAGGTAAAATTAAAGGTAAAGTTCATATATCTTACTGCTTGTATTAAAGGACATTGTATTACAAATAATATATAAATATTAATATATTTATTGATTTTAATAAAAAGAAAATTTGTGTTGTGAAGAAAAAATCTAATTATGTATGGAAAGCGTCGTCAATGCATCGTGATGCACCGAGATATAGAATTGAACCAAATCGATGACATGATAATCGTAACTGAACCGTGAGACCAGTGTAGGTTCACACCCCTATTGCACTGTTATTTAAAAGTTTAGTTCATGAAAATGAAAATTCTGTTATAATTCTGTTATCACTCATAAGAAATATTCATTTTCAGAGCATAAATGAAAAATCAATGTAAATTTTTGCGTTTAAATCAATCTCAAAGTATGGCATTTTTTTTATTATTATTATTATTTAACACTGTATCTTTTAAATGTTTCTCTGTTTATGCATTTACACAATTGTGATTTGTACATTTCATTGGGGCCTATATATGCAGTTTAGTTTCTACTGTACAGTTTAATTTTAATGACATTGTGTCTTAAATTTGCACAGTGTCATTTAAAAGGTTAGTTCATCCAGAAATGAACATGAATCCTTACCTTCAGGTCATTCTAAACTCATACGAAACATTCATTTTCAGAGCATAAATGAATAACCAATGAGGTTTATTCTTGTGTTTAGTGATTAAAAAGGTGTATAGATTGCACAATCTGGAGGAAATTAATGCATTGAAGTGTTTCTCAACTAGTGGGTTGCAGGGTTGTACGGGTAGAGTTAAAGTCAACACATACAAATGCATTGCTAATTGCCAAAATAAAAAATAATGCAGAGTAAATCATATTAAACTGCATAATTAGCACAGAAAGAAATAACAAATTAATAGGACAACACTTGCCCTTTTGTTGCTGATGTTAAAGGCTGTGTATCGAAATTAAACTCTATATGCCATTTGTTATTTTAATGATACCAAATTATGACTAAATGTGCTAATTAGTCTGTTGTTTAGTCCGTGTGTTAGCCTATTAAATCACACGTATTGTGTTAATGCATTTAAAAAGGTATTATTTTCACAATTGAATTGCTAAAATGGCTATGTTTGGTTTTAAAGGCATTGTGTGATCTTTTTCTTGAATTGTTTAATTTGCACAGTGTTGTCATTTTAATGAGTTAGTTTACCACAAAATGAGACTTGCCTTATTGTTGTTCTGAGCTTATAAGAAATTTCTCCATGTTCAGAACATAAATGAAGATAGCTTTAATCATATCCATGTGTTGTAATCTTAAACACCTTAAAACATTCATGAAGAGATCAAAACATCAACCATTAAGATTTGAGCAGTTTAATCCAAGATTTCTGATGGGATTCTGACTTGATCTTATCAAATTAAATGTTCACCATAAATAAAAGGGATCTTATCTATTCAGAGGATTTGGATTAATCCGCTTAATTCATATGGATTTTTTTCTTCTTCATTTTGAAGCATGCAAGTTCAACGAAGTGACAATTTCATTAACATATTTATACATAGTTAATGACAGTCTTATGGGTTTGGATTGGAACATACACTGTAAAAATTCTGGGTTCTACACAATTTGTTCATGTTGTCCCAACACAAATAGATTAAGTTGTAATATTAAATTTACAAATGTAAGTGGATTGAACATAAAATAATTAAGTTGTCCCCAAAAACACCTTAAGAATTGTGTTGTTTCAACTCATTTTAAATAGTTTAAACAAGTCATTTTTCACTGTATGATGTTGAGTAAATTCATTCATTCATTCATTTTCTTGTCGGCTTTGTCCCTTGCGGGGTCGCCACAGCGGAATGAACCGCCAACTTATCCAGCACGATTTTACGCAGCGGATGCCCTTCCAGCCGCAACCCATCTCTGGGAACTTCCACACACTCATTCACGCTCATACACTACGGACAATTTAGCTTACCCAATTCACCTGTACTGCATGTCTTTGGACTGTGGGGGAAACCGGAGCACCCGGAGGAAACCCACGCGAACGCAGGGAGAACATGCAAACTCCACACAGAAACGCCAACTGACCCAGCCTAGCCGAGGTTCGAACCTGCGACCCAGCGACGTTCTTGCTGTGAGGCAACAGCACTACCTACTGGGCCACTGCGTTGCCCGTTGAGTAAATTATACAGTTTTTTTTTTTTTTTTTTTTTTTTTTTTTTTCTGGTGCAGTGTTGCCAACTTTTTTCATTGAAAAGGCACTATAAGCTCTGCTCAAGTCGCTAAATATCACTAGATTGTGTCTAAAACACCTACACACGTAATCATATGTCATTGCGATATCTTGCTTTATATGAGATCAGAGGATCACGACTGCTGTAGTTATTCCAGTTGTGTTGTTTTTTGGTATTTATCTTCAGGAAATCACTGAAGGCAACGATCTCATGTTATCATAATGATATAATGTGCCAATAAGCTGGTAACTTTACTGTGCATTTACACAGTGGCCATATTCATCTATGTAAACATACAAAACACAACAACATTAACATTATAGCAGACACTGTAAAAAGGTCATTCCCAGCTACTAGACTTTTCTGACAGGGTATTCCAGTGTCATCGAGTGGCAGAATGTTGTGGGACTGCTATACATGAGTTATGATTAGGGATTATAGATAGCGAAATTTAGCGGTTTTCATTTTAGCGTTTTTTTTTTTTTAAAGCATGACGGTAAAGCATGAACGTGTTTATGAATGTATTAAAACATATACTTGTTTGTTGTAAAATTTCGTAATAATTACAAAAAAATACTTATTTGTGGATCTCCTTACTTCCGAGTGTAACTATCCTGCCATTGTGGCTGGTGTATTCTGGGAAAATTTCTTAACCCTTGGTTTCGAGTGTGGTCCTGAAAAATCTCCGTTCGAAGGGGTATCTATCCCCTTCCCCTTAGCCCTACGCCTTCAAGCTTAAGAAAATTGTGAAAGGCAAAGGGGTAGAATTGGCATTGGGCCTTTATAAGGTCAATATACTGTAATAATATACACTATATTAGACAAAATTAAATCTTAAAAAAAGAAAATGTTGTAAAACAATATAAATGTTTACTTGCCAGAAAGGATAAACGTTTACACATGTGTTATTTATTTATTATTAATGCAAGAAAACAATGACTACGTTTACATGGACATCAAATTATTTGCCTTAATCTGAATAAGACAGTAATATGATTAAGGTGTTTAAATGAGTTGCTTTTTGTTACTTTCATGATTCCATTTTACATGTTATAGCACATAATTCGATTAACATAATTGCGTCACCAGGTTATCCACATTTCCTCCGGAGTTTCATGTAATTTCAGGGATTTCATATTTAACTTGTCGACCGACAGAGCTTGAGCCCGACAGAATTCGGCCTGAGCCCGACAAGTACATTTTGATTGACAGCTTTTTAAAAACCCGAACCCGTTTACAGCCAGACATTATTCAAATGTACACATGCACACAGCTCTTTTGTCTTTTTTCAAGAATTAGTCTTTTATACGTGTTTTAACATTATTCATAACAAACGTAGGCTATAGGCTACTTAGAAGTTAAAACAAAGAAATAAAATAAGTCCTCTGTAACATTATAACATCTCAGCACTCTAAATAAGCGTAGGTACATACACTTAGCCTTTAAATCGGTCAACACACCAATAAAAATAAGTCTTATCTAACAAATTAAATTTAAAATAAATTCTAAATTATGACTGATATTTGAATAATAAAAGAATAATGCCAACACTAGCCTATAGACTCTGTTTACATGATGCATTTATGATTAAATTAATATTGAGTTATCATTGGAAAATGTAGATTGCTGTAGATGGCTTTAGCGCTGTCCTGCACTCACTGATGGTGCGTCCAGCAGCACTGAACACCTTTTCACTGCTGCTGGCCGGGATGCATAGTACTGATCTAGTCTCGTCGGGTTCCTTCGGGTTCGGGCAAAGATCTTCAGCTCTACTTTAACTGCAGTTCGGCAGTTTCACTTTCATTCAGGAACATTTCATGCATGCCCCCTGTGACAAACGAGATATTGGATGCGAGTATGAACTGCTGGAAGAGTGTTGTTTTAATGAAAGTTGATACGCACGCCGAATGGGGAAAAAAAACTCGGCATTTCATGATGCAAGTGTCTGTGGTCTTTCACTGACTCTGTAGGTGCAGAGAATAGTGTCAAACAGCAGTGTGTAAGACCATCCTGTCACAAAATGCGGTGAAAATCCTACACTATGGTAATGGTTTGATTGCGGTGTTTACATGTCTGTGCTGCTCTTTGCATTACTGCACTCTGTTTAGTTCGATTATGACCTTAATCGGATTAAATTAATACAAAAATCACTGTTTACATGATAGACTCTTAATCAGAGTATTGTCGTAATCATATTAAAATCAGATTGTTGGTGTCCATGTAAACATACTCATTGTATGCTTGATTTAAGACATTTGGGTGAGCAGATAGAATATACAGTATATACTGTATAAAAATCATTGTCTATGGAAAGTCCATAAGCATACACGTGGACACCACTGTTGGTTGTTGCTTTCCGCAGGTAATATCCGTCCTGCACATTTAATGCTGCGGCCAGAGCCGATGACAGCTATTAGGAGGAGTGTTGGGAAGAGATCAGCTGAGCATGACTTTAATCTAATTCTTTGTCAGTTCCTGTGAATGTCAGGAAGCAAAGATGATTCTCTCGGAGGACAGGGAGGAAAAGGCCATCCTAACAGTACTGATGGCGGACAGTGCAGTGCTATACTCCGGCCCACCGTAGCAGTGTATTGTCTTGTAGTGACAATATAAATGTTACTCTTTTTCTTCCAAAGGTTATACATATGCTGTACCCGTATAATGTGCCTCTCACCACCTGCTCTCTCTCAGTCAGTGAAGGCCAGGTTCTTAAATTCGTGTACGAGTTGCCCTTTCGGTGAAGCATTTGCATGAGTGAGTTTGCTATGGGAAGAAATACTAGGCTGAGTTTGCTTTTGTTTTCCAAGTCAAGGTGATATTTTGGGGCCCGCGTCTGAGTCCACTTGTAGAATTATTATTTTTTGTTTTAATATACAGAATTAAGTCAGAATTATTAGCCCCCCCTTAGATTATTTTTTTTTGTTTAACTGAGCAAGGAAATTTTTTTTTCTTCTGGAGAAAGTCTTATTTGTTTTATTTTGGCTGGAATAAAAGCAGTTTTTAAAACCATTGTTATACGAAACCTTGCCTAATTACCCTAACCTGCCTAGTTAACCTAATTAAGCTAGTTAAGCCAAGTTAAAATGTCACTTTACGATGTAAAGCAGTATCTTGAAAAATATCTAGTAAAATATTATTTATTGTCATCATGACAAAGATAAATAAATCAGCTATTAGAAATGAGTTATTAAAACTATTATGTTTAGAAATGTGTTGAAAAAAATCTCTCCGTTAAACAGAAATTTGGGAAAAAACCAGGGGGGGGGGGAGGGGGTGGCTAATAATTCAGGGGGGCTAATAATTCTGACCTCAACTGCATAAATATATACAGTTTGGTCTGAAATTATTCATACCTCTGGCTTGAACATTTTGTTCAAATGTAAATAAAAGCTTTCTTTCTTTTTTTATTTTTTTATTTGTTCTTTATTTTTACTTTATTTAGTTTTATTTATTTGTGTATTTATTTGTTTGTTTAGTTTAGTTTATTTATTTATTTATGTATTTATTTATTTTATTTATATTTATTTATCTTTTTATATTATTATTTTTCCCCACATTGATGCCTCTTATACGTGATTTTATTATCTTTTGAGAGAAGCCTGTGTCATTTCAAGTAAAAAAAAAACAAAACAAATAAATCTTACTGGTTGAATAAAAGTCATTTTAAGTCAGAATTTGCCAGGGGTATGAATAATTTGACTAGTAATAATGTAATTTTACAATTAACAATTATTATAGTTGCAAAAATATACTATATTTAATGTGGATTAAATTTAGTTTTAAATTTATTATTATTATTATTATTATTATTATTATTATTATTATTATTATTATTATTATTATTATTATTTTTTTTTTTTTTTTTTTTATTTTTTTTTAAATAATATTAGTGTTGTTGCCTTATTTTGTATTATTTTTTATTTGATACAAGTCATTTGCAAGATTATGCAAGACTTTTGCCCCCTGTTGTACAAAATATATTGTACAATTTGTTTCTATATAGTTTCTAAATTTATAATAATAATAATAATAATAATAATAATAATAATAATAATAATAATAATAATATAAATAAAATAGTAATGGTTTTATGTGTATATATGTAACCCACCGGTCCTACTGCACCCAACCCGGTCAGAGCTGGGATTGAACCGGCGATTCTTTGTATGGAAGTCGGTTGCTCTTACAAAGAGGCTAAAGACCATGGCCTCTAGTGTCTGTCACTAGAGCAGCTTTTGAGTTCAGAGGAGTGAGGTTTACCTGCACAGCACCTCGCTAGCTCTGTTACATACAGTATATAATTTGGTTGATTGGTTTATCTATTCATTCATTCATTCATTCATTCATTCATTTACTTTTTTTTTAATTAATTTAATTATTTATTTACCTATTTATTTATTTACGTTCATTATTTACATTAATTACTTATTTACATTAATTAATAACAGTTCAACTGAAAAGGATTATAACTTTTGATTTTGCTTTCATATTTTCAAAACCTGTTTATTTAACTCTTAGATTTGATATGCTTTTCAGACTATTGTGCATCTGTACATCTGTATTTGTGCCTAGGTGTAAAAAAAAAACACTCTTTGTGATATGGACATGAAAGGAATCATCACACAGTAATTTCAAAGATAATACATTCTCGGTCTCTCTTCGGAGTCCAGTACAGGCGTTTATAACTGGGAATTTAGCCAAGGGTATCTCATACAAAATGCTTGAAGCAACTCAACGGAGACCTCTGAGTGGCTGAGCTGCTCTAAAATCCTTAAAGGTCACCCGCACTTTAAAAGAATTGATTTAAATATCTTTTAGAGACGTTGGTGAGGAAGAAGGTCTGCAAGGGCTGGTATAATCTCTTCTTTCATCCCTCTGCTCTTCAACTGTCTGTAATAGGGAGCTGTGTGACTTCTGTAGTAAAAGACGAAGTGACTGGTTCTTGCTTTCTGTTGGTACAGTATTGCCTCATGATTTCACTCTTCGTATTAGATATTATTATTATTATTATTATTATTATTATTATTATTAATAATAATAATAATAATAATAATAATAATAATAATAATAATATAACAATTTAGTCTACCCAATTCACCTGTACCGCATGTCTTTGGAATAATATTGTCCGTAGTGTATGAGTGTAAATGCGTGTGTATGGATGTTTCCCAGAGATTGGTTGCAGCTGTAAGGGCATCCGCTGTGTAAAATATGTGCTGGATGTCACGATCACCAGCGATCGTCAGCCAGAGATCGCTGGTAAACACACACACGCATTCATATGGACTACATTTCCATACATACACTCCGCGCACACATGTTCCAGATCACCCTTTGATTACACTCACAGCTGAAGCCACTCATCCACTGATTACATGGACTATAAGTACACCTCACTGACACACATGTTTTGCTGAGTCTTGTCTCCTGTATTAGTGAACATTACGACGCGTTTCTCCTTGCCTTGTTTTCCCGTGTTTAGACCTTTGCTTTGTTTTGTTTTGTTATTCCTTGTACGCCGCCTGCCTTGTGACCATCTGCCTGCTACTTCGACTACGACTCTGGATTGCCCTAATACCTCTGTTTGTTCCTGTTTGACCATTGCTTGCCTGACTATTCCTAATAAAGACCTGCATACGGATCTTCACCCCGTTGAAGCGTCTCATTCTATTACAGAAGACTCAGCCACACTATGGATCCAGCGGTGTTATTAGTACGTCTCCAGCAAGGTAAAAACTCCCTTGAGAATCACATCATGAACTATCTGAACATTGCTAACGACACCCATTTGCCAGACCATATGCTCAATGACTTTTTCATATATGGGTTAAACGAGCCCCTGAAAAGTAAACTTACCGGGGTTGATTCTCGAGGGAGACTCACGCTACAGGAATTCCTCGACCTCGCACTGTTGTCTGTGGGCTCTTCCTTCACCGTTGGAGAAATGAAGGAGGATTTTCCTAAATGTTTTTTGGGGGGGGGGCTGTGTACAGCAAGACCCGCTGGCAACGGGGTTTGCTGAACAGTCCACCACATCTATCATGCTGGCTTCACCGATACTCCTGTCCACACAGCAGCAACACCCGCGGGCTGCGGGTTTTGCCACGCAGAAAATGGCCGCCAACGCTAGCCACCAGCAAGAGCCACCGGCTGCGGGAGGCGCCACTCACAAGATGGCGGACTTCAAAATAAAAGCTCCCAAGATGGTTCCAGTTAAGGGGCAAACTCACACGGTGGTCACTGCCAAACTGCCGGTGACCCAGATGGCTCCTTGTTCTAAGTCTGTTCCTGCCATAGTTCCTGATCTCGTTCCTGTTCCTGAAAAGCCATCACCTGAGCCACCAGAATGGCCACCACCACCTGAGTTACCTGAACTACCACCACCACCAGAGCTGCCAGATCCCCAGTCACTACCAGAGCTGCCAGATCCTCCAGAGCTGCCAGATCCTCCAGAGCTGCCAGATCCTCCAGAGCTGCCAGATCCTCCAGAGCTGCCACCGCCAGTGCTATCAGAGCCGCTGCCATCAGAGCTGCCACCGCCAGTGCTATCAGAGCCGCTGCCATCAGAGCTGCTGCCACCAGAGCTGTCAGAGCCACTGCCACTGCCGCCAGTGCTGCGAGAGCTGCCGCCGCCTGAGCTTCCCGAATGGCGGGCGCCAGATCCTCTTGAATCCCTCGAATGGTGGTTGCCAGATCCCCTTGAATCCCTCGAATGGCGGGCGCCAGATCCCCTTGAATCCCTCGAATGGCGGGCGCCAGATCCCCTTGAATCCCTCGAATGGCAGGCGTTGAATCCCTCTGAATCTCTCGAATGGCAAACACCAGAGTCCCTTGAAGTCCTTGAATGGCAGGTACCAGAGTCCCATGAGTTCCACGAATGGCCAGAGCCGCCACCTGAGTTCCACGAGTGGCCAGAGCCGCCACCTGAGTTCCACGAATGGCCAGAGCCGCCACCTGAGTTCCACGAGTGGCCAGAGCCGCCACCTGAGTTCCACGAATGGCCAGAGCCGCCACCTGAGTTCCACGAGTGGTCAGAGCTGCCACCTGAGTTCCACGAGTGGCCAGAGCCGCCACCTGAGTTCCACGAGTGGCCAGAGCCGCCACCTGAGTTCCACGAGTGGCCAGAGCCGCCACCTGAGTTCCACGAACGGCCAGAGCCGCCACCTGAGTTCCACGAACGGCCAGAGCCGCCACCTGAGTTCCACGAACGGCCAGAGCCGCCACCTGAGTTCCACGAACGGCCAGAGCCGCCATCTCAGTTGCACGAATGGCTGCCAAAGCCGTGTGAATTCCCAGAGTCACTAGAGCCGTGTGACTTCTCAGTGCTCCTTGAACCCAAGCCTCCTGATCCACTGGGGTTGAAAGAACTGCCAGTGCTCCTTGAACCCAAGCCTCCTGACCCACTGGGGTTGGATGAACTGCCAGAGCTCCTTGAACCCAAGCCTCCTGACCCACTGGGGTTAGATGAACTGCCAGTGCTCCTTAAACCCAAGCCTCCTGACCCACTGGGGTTGTATGAACCGTCTATACCTGCTGAACCAAAGCCCCCAGACATACCGCAGCTCCACGCTCCAGGCCCTCCGCAGCTCCACTCTCCGGGCCCTCCGCAGCTCCACTCTCCAGGCCCTCCGCAGCTCCACTCTCCGGGCCCTCCGCAGCTCCACGCTCCAGGCCCTCCGCAGCTCCACTCTCCGGGCCCTCCGCAGCTCCACTCTCCGGGCCCTCCACAACTCCATGCTCCAGGCCCTCCGCAGCTCCACTCTCCGGGCCCTCCGCAGCTCCACTCTCCAGGCCCTCCACAGCTCCACGCTCCAGGTAAACCTCCGCTGCATGGTCCTGGCCCTCCATCCCTCCCCCTGGTCCGCCTCCGCTCCACCTCCCGCCTGAACTGTTTGAGGAGCGTCTGGAAGCCGCTCCGTAGAGGGGGGGCTATGTCACGATCACCAGCGATCGTCAGCCAGAGATCGCTGGTAAACACACACACGCATTCATATGGACTACATTTCCATACATACACTCCGCGCACACATGTTCCAGATCACCCTTTGATTACACTCACAGCTGAAGCCACTCATCCACTGATTACATGGACTATAAGTACACCTCACTGACACACATGTTTTGCTGAGTCTTGTCTCCTGTATTAGTGAACATTACGACGCGTTTCTCCTTGCCTTGTTTTCCCGTGTTTAGACCTTTGCTTTGTTTTGTTTTGTTATTCCTTGTACGCCGCCTGCCTTGTGACCATCTGCCTGCTACTTCGACTACGACTCTGGATTGCCCTAATACCTCTGTTTGTTCCTGTTTGACCATTGCTTGCCTGACTATTCCTAATAAAGACCTGCATACGGATCTTCACCCCGTTGAAGCGTCTCATTCTATTACACTGGATAAGTTGGCGGTTTATTCCGCTGTGGCGACCCCAGATTAATAAAGGGACTAAGCTGAAAAGAAAATAAATGAATTATTATTATTATTATTATTATTATTATTATTATTATTATTATTATTAGTAGTAGTATTAATAACAAAAACCATACCAATAATAATAATAATAATAATAATAATAATAATAATAATAATAATAATAATAATAATAATGATGATAATAATAATGATGATGTTTCTAATAAATGTCTGTGTGGAATTTGCATGTTCTCCCCGTGTTGGCTTGGGTTTAAAAGTTAAAGTATTTTAAAATATTCTAAAATATAAAAATTATAGTATTATTTATGTATTATACATAATAAATATATCATTGAAAAGTATTAATTAAAACAAAATGTAAAAAAACAATAAAAAGCAATAAACTAAATTATATTCACAAAATATTTTATCTATAAGCTTTTTATAATGCTTAATAAATATAGTTTGAAATTCAAATATTTATTATTATTATTATTATTATTATATTTTGTTTTTATTAGTAGTATTTAGAAAAGTTTAAAACTGAAAGATGATGATTATGATGATGATTATTATTATGATTATTATTATTATTATTATTATTATTATATTTTTTATTATTAGTACTATTTTGAAAAGTTTAAAACTGAAAGATGATGATGATGATTTATTATTATTATTATTATTATTATTATGGTTTGATTAGATTTAACACATAATAATAATAATAATAATAATAATAATAATAATAATAATATTTTTTGAATATAGTTTTTGTTTTATTTACATTTTCAGTATGCTTTTTTATACTCAGTAAAAAAATGATTGGCAAGTGAAGAGTGAATAACAATATGAATCGCAGTTGCTTTGAAGGTGAGAAATCCTCCTGAAATGTCATACAGAATTTTGTTTACATATATTATTAGCTTCTCAAACCGCCGTCGCAAATGTCACACAGCGAGTATTGGCACGCCAGCGTCACACATTATGCATTATATCCCATTAACCCCGTGAAGACTTTTTAATAAGGCGGCTGTATACACTTCTCAGCGCACAGGGGGGTCACACCAGATCGCTCCGCCAAGCAATATTTCACCGGGAAGGCTCTATGAAGTTGTGCTTTGTAGGCAATTATTTGCCTATTAATTTTTAACTTTGTCCCCGCTGCTCAATAAACAAACAAAGGTGCCTAATGAAACAAATTGGTTCCAACTAAAATGATTGTTAATAAATCATTCAGGGCAAGCGTATGGATTATCCACACCGTGTTTTCACAGCCTCCCGAGAGCCGCGCTCAAATTCACACAACGCCACTCGTCCCCTAAAGGCGACTCGCAAATCAATATGCAGGAGCATGCGGTTTGAAGGGCCCGCAGGAACATGAAGCATGTGTATAAAATCAGCTCGCAAGATCAATCCACCCCCGAAGATGAATATACAAGCAAATGAAATAAATAAACAGCCGCTTGGAAAGTTTGCAACGAAGATAAGCATCTTATCTGTGCCTTTTAAAGTTCTTCATTTGAATGCTAATACACTGACACATTTCTCTCTCTCTCTCTCTCTCTCTCTCTCAGTGGATCACGGCAGATGGCTCTTATGATTTGGGCTCCTTTATAAAAAGCGAATCACAATTTACTCTCTTCTACTGTGTCATCAGCACTGTTTGCGTTTAATCATGTGCCATAAATCGCAAGTGTGGCAAATAAAATGAACAGGGGTGCTGTGAAATGTCACTGCGGCCCAGTCGTCGGGGTTAATGAGCGTCTTTTAGCAAAGCCGTGCAAACGTCACGGGGACCCTTTTTTCCCCCTTGTCCCCTGACATTTCCGTCAGGTTGAATGCAAAAGCGGGCAAAACCTTGCCCAGTCTGGCTGGGGAGGCTGTTAACCTTTCCCGACGCCTTATTCGGACCAGCAAGGCCAGTTCTGTTCATTATCTTTTTCCTTTTAAATTGTCAGATGATGTCCTTTCAGACGGACGTAATGTCAGCCGCGTGGTCCGACACTAATCACAGCATGCCTCAGGTTGACAGTCGCATGCCCTGGTAGATGGTTATAGATGGGACGGACCATTACTCCGTCATGTGAGAGACAGCGGTGCGAGAGTATGATGATGGAGAGGGGTTTCCAAACTTTACAACATCTGCTGACCCTGAGGTTAGTAACATGGAGGTCCACAGCTAGGTGGTTTGTATGAGTGACACATCTCATAAATAAAACTGATTATGGCCTGGGTCTGATTAACACTCCTTGATGGTATTGGAAACATATGGTTTTGGAGAGAGATTTAAACTTTAATGGTTGACAACAGACACTTTTAGATTTATCTATATGTTCATCTGTTGAAATGTGTGTCATTTTTAGGGAGAAATTAATAACTTTCATTACTGATAAAATCAGTGGTGTAAAGTAAGGAATGACAAAAAGTCAAATTACTGTAGATGAGTAGCTATTGAAAATGTCACTTTTAATTAGATTTTTTTTGTTAGCATAGAGTTTTTAGAACTGTATTGATCCTTTTCATTCATTTTCCTTCGGCTTAGTCAACTTATTTATGGGGGTTGTCACAGTGGAATGAACCGCCAACTATTCCAGCATATGTTTTATGCAGCGGATGCCCTTCTAGCCGCAACCCAGTACTGACAAACACCCATACACTCTCAGGCCCCGTTTACACTAGTACGTTTTAGTTTTAAAACGGTGTTTTAGAATGAAAACGATCCACGTCCACACTAGCGTTTCTGAACAGCTCTCCGTCTACACCACACCACTGAAAACGCACATCACGTGACCACACACACTCTGGCATGCGCTGCTGCGTACTGTATGTGGACGTCTGAGCTCCAGGCAGTCATCTACCCAGATGAGAGCTGTTCTCGTCGGACTGTTCATCAAGGATCTACCGCTGGATCTAATCTCACTATATTTGATAACGTGATATTTAATTCATCTTGTTGTCTATATCTAACGACATATTCCCCGACTGTGGTCTTTTGAATCTATTACTTGTTCTCAGGTAACGTGTTTTGACTGAGCACAAAGATAAGTTAATAATTAATGTAAACGCGTACATTCTGTATAATGACTGATTGCTTGCCTTTATTTCCTATAATGTATAAACTTATTGTACGTTATAATTTTATAATTGCCATTATTGATTATTAAAACTGATATTCAGCAAAAGAGAGGGTGTTTCGTGATTTCAATGAGAATGAAAGGAGGCAGTAATGTTATAGGCTTCGTTTTGTTATAAATACGCACACAGTGAAGATGACACTTATATAAATATGTAGCTTCACGACGCCTCAACATTTCTGCTGTCTGTTAAGTTGCTAGGTTGTTAATATCATTCATTTTATTGTTAAGAATAGTTTAGACTGAGACTGAGCAGCAGCGTTTTCAAACCAAACGGGCCTCTCCAGCATTTTCAAAACCATTAGTTTTCGGCGCTCGAAAACTCCGGCGTAGTGTGGATGGATGGCGGAACCGTAGCAAAACTTATGTGTTTTAAAACTAAAACGTATTAATGTAAACGGGGCCTCATTCACTCACACACACACTCACACACAACGGCCAATTTAGATTTAATCAATTCACCTATAGCAAACGTCTTTGGGCTGTGGGGGAATACCAGAGTACCCGGAGAAAACCCATGTGAACACGGAGAGAACATGCAAACTCCACACAGAAATGGCAACTGACCCAGCTGGAATTCAAACCAGCGACCTTCTTGCTGTTATGCAACAGTGCTAACCACTGAGCCACCGTGCCACTTATCGATAATTTTACTGCTCTGTTTTCCTGCTCTATTTATTTTTTCTGATTTATTTAAGGCAGGGGTGCTCAACCCTGTTCCTGGCGATCTACCTTCCTGCAGATTTCAGCTCCAACCCTGATTAAACACCTAAACCAATTAATTAGGACCTGAACAGCACTTGATAATTACAGGCAGGTGTGTTTGATATGGGTTGCAACTGAAATCTGCAGGAAGGTAGATCTCCAGGCACAGGCTTGAGCATCCCTGATTTAAGGTGATTGGCTAAGTGGAAAAATCAGTCCTGTGATTTCCATCCAATGAAATTATACATAAAATTGCACCAGACAGACCTCAAGACATGGACTTGTTATACTGTACATTAGGGATGCCACAATTCTCAATATAATATTGAACCGTTCAGTACGACATCCACGGTTCAATATGCACTTGTGAATTGTGTTTTATTTCAGTTTTACGTTTAAATAATTTCTGTGCATTTTATATCTCTCCGAGTTGCCTGTTTGTGTGTGCCTGTAAGTCTACGAGCTAAGATGAGGAAACTCCTCCCTGCCAGTAAAAGTTTTATCACTAATCTATATACACTATATACAAAAAATTACTGTGCAAGCATTGTTTTACACTTATAACAAGGACTAAACATCTGCGGCGCCATCATCCAGCAATATCACTGTCTTGTCATCTTATAAAAGTACTCGATCCGCGTTACAGACTACCATCTTGCACTTTTTTCAACATGGAGATAATTAGGATGGTTTATTTATGTTTACTGAAGTACAAATACGTTTATTTGAAATGGTGAATTTTTGTTTATTAACTTCACATGTATGTTTATTTTCAAAATGTTGGAATTTATGTGTTCATAGGCTACCAGCAGCTGTGAGATTTCAGTGTTAATTTGCTATATACAATACACTAGGAACTAGTGTACTTTTCCTGGCTTTTAAGTAAAATAAAGGAGTATTGCAATAAATCGTTTTAATTTTTTTCTTCTTAACCTCCTACTATTCCTATTGCCCAAGCATAGAAAAACAAAAAAAACAACACATGCGTCAAGTCATCAGAAACCAACCGAAAATAGTGTTAAAAACCAAGGTATGTATTAAACCGTAGGCTAACTGTATTGTTGCATTCCTAATGTACTTGCAGCAAATGTGTACCATGTGGAAGCATTAAAAGTGTTCAAGATGACACAAAATCATTAGACACAATGAACGAGGCTGTTTAGACTTTGTCACTGATAAGAAGATGAAGCCTACAGTATGATGACTGAAATCGCCTAATGGTCTTAAAGTAACTTAATGCACTACAGAATGTGACGTTTTCACAAATTGCATGTATTCTATCAGCGCTGCATGAGCTTGGTTTGCAGCACCAAGTGCTGGATAGGTGCCTGTATTAATGTAATGTCCTCACATTAAATTAATCTCTCATTTTAATTTTATAGTACATAAATGAGAATTAATTTACCCTGCACTGACTGTAAAACACCCTTACAGTATAAGAAAATGACACTGATGTAAGCAACGTTTTTCATTTTAAGGTTATAAGGTGGAACCTTTTTACTAATTTGACTATTTTATTAATTTTACTAATAATAATTTATTTGATTTAATAGTATATGTTAGTTCTGCATAGGTTTTTTATAATACTGTAGCTTTTATGTCCAGTGTTGTGTTTGTATTCATGATTAATCTATCCTACGAGACACGACATTTCGTTCCTCTGTATGTCCATACATGTAGCGGAATGACAATAAAGCTCGACTTGACTTGATCATTTTCACTGTGTAATACTCACAACTCTCATTACCCATGAGTACTTTTAAAAGGGCTATGTCTTACTAATATTTTGAGTCTTATTTAGAACAGATTCCGTATCTTTTTTGACAAGTAATGGTACTTTTATATGAGTATTTGTATATTTTAGGACATCTTTGCATGCATTACATTGCTCAAATTTGACAAAGCAGTTTATAATGTTACAAACTATGTCTATTTCAGGGTCGCACAATGGCTCAGTGGTTAGCATTGTTGCCTTACAGCAAGAAGGTCACTGGTTCGACTCCCAGCTGGGCCAGTTGGCATTTCTGTATGGAGTTTGCATGTTCTCCCCGTGTTCGTGTGCGTTTGCTTCGGGTGCTCCGGTTTCCCACACAGTCCAAAGACATGCGCTATAGGTGAATTGGATTAACTTAATTGACCTTAGTGTATGATTTTGTGTGTGTGTGTGTGTGTGTGTATATATATATATATATATAAATGTGAGACTGTATGGGTGTTTCCCAATACTGGGTTGTGGCTGGAAGGGCATTCGCTGCATAAAACATATGCTGGAATAGTTAGCGGTTCATTCCACTGTGGCAACCTTGGATAAATCAAAGACTAAACTGAAGAAAAAATAATCAATGAATGAATTATTAGATTATTTTTATTTACACAGTGTCATTTAAAAGGTTAGTTCAACCCAAAATGATAACTAGGTTATCATTTACTCACCTTCATGTCATTCCAAACTTATAAGAAAGGTTCATTTTTTAGAGCCAGTAAGGTTTATTCTTGTGTTTGTGATAAAAAGGTGCACATCAGATCATCTGGAGAATGTTTCACAATTAGTGAGTTGCAAGTTTGTACTGGTAGAGTCAAAGACAACAACTGTAACAATAAATAAAGCAAACAAACAATAAATAAAGCAGATTAGATCATATTGTGAATCAGAATCAGAAAGAGCTTTATTGCCAGGTATGTTCACACATACGAGGAATTTGTTTTCGTGACAGAGCTTCTACAGTAAAACAGAATTACAGAGACTAAAAACAGATAGTAAATATATTTTAAAAATAGAAGTAAGTAGTGAATGCAAATATAAAAATTGACAAATGTATACAGGTATATTACGCTATACAACATTATATGTGCAGCTGTTATGTGCAAATTGGCATGTAAAGTGTGTTGTTAAGTGTAGATGTGTATAAAAAGTGTATAGCAAGTAGTGATGTTGGTTCCACAATTATTATCATCAAGTGTTCATGAGATGGATTGCCTGAGGGAAGAAACGGGCTGTTCTGGTGCGCAGTGTTCTGTAGCGTCGACCACAAGGTAAAAGTTCAAAGAGGCAGTGTGCTGGGTGTGAGCGGTCCAGAGTGATTTTGGCAGCTCTTCTGCTCGCTCTGGATAAGTACATTTCTTGGAGAGTAGGGAGGGTTGTATCAATGATTCGCTCAGCAATTCGAACTATTCGACGTAGTCTTCGGAGGTCGGATTTGGTAGCTGAGCTAAACCAGACAGTTATTGATGTGCAGATGACTGATTCAATGATGGAGGTGTTGAACTGTTTCAGCAGCTCCTTTGGGAGGTCGAACTTCCTCCGCTGACGAAGAAAGTAGTCAATGTGAGTGTCCCACTTCAGGTCCTGAGAGATGGTGGTGCCCAGGAGCCTAAATGACTCCACTGCTGCCACAATGCTGTCCATGATGCTCAGTGGGGGGAGAGCAGGGGGGTTTCTCCTGAAGTCCACTATCATCTCCACTGTTTTGAGCGTGTTGAGCTCCAAATTGTTGTGACTGCACCAGACAGGCAGCTCCTTAACCTCCTGTCTGTAAGCAGACTCGCTACCGTCCTGAATGAGGCAGATAAATGTGGTGTCATCTGCAAACTTTAGAAGCTAAAGTACATATTTAGCATATAATTAATAGGACATCATTTGCTCTTTTTGCTGATTTCAAAGGCTGTGTATTAAATCAATCTCTGTATGTTTGGTATTTGTTATTTAAATGATGCCAATATATGATATAAATATAATATTTATCCCACTGTGTAATCCATATCTGGTAAACATTCTTTAAAATGATAAATAAGGGACTAAGCCGAAGGAAAATTAATGAATGAATGTCTATTTCAAAATAATCCCTGTATAACTATCACTGGGACACAGTTGAAGTCAGAATTATTAGCCCCCCCCCCTTTTTTTTTCTTTTTTAAAATATTTCCCAAATTATGTTTAACAGAGCAAAGAAATTTTCACAGTATGTCTGATAATATTTTTTTCTTCTGGAGAAAGTCTTTGTTTTATTTCGGCTAGAATAAAAGCAGTTTTTATTAAAAAAAAAAAAAAACATTTTAGGGTCACAATTATTAGCCCCTTTAAGCTATATTTTTTTCAATAGTTTATAGAACAAACCATCGTTATACATTAACTCCTGATTACCCTAACCTGCCTAGTTAACTTATTTAACCTAGTTAAGTGTTAAATGCCACTTTAAGCTGTATGTAAGTGTCCAGAAAAATATCGAGTAAAATATTATTTACTGTCATCATGGCAAAGATAACATAAATCCGTTATTAGAAATGAGTTATTAAAACTATTATGTTTAGAAATGTGTTGAAAAAATTGTTTCTCCGTTAAACAGAAATTGGGTAAAAAAAGAAATAAACGGGGGCTAATAATTCAGGGGGGCTAATAATTCTGACTTCAACTGTTCATAACATGTTCTAGAAATATGAGCTTGTTGCTATTGTAGGTCACAGGAAAAATCCTGTCAGTTGAGCTGATAGAAAAGCAAAAGTAAATCAAATAAACTAGTTTTCTCTTAATCAAGGTTTGCACATGAGCATCTGTCGGTACACTTTGTACCAATTGAGCATTGTTTCAAAGATTTTATCTGATCAAATCCACCCGTTTATCACCGCATTGCACCTACCATCCGAATGGCTTCTTCTAGTAGGATACCAGATTTTTTTGTTTTGTTACATTACTCCACTCCAGCTTCTCCACTTTGCATTATAATTCCCATGAATGTTTCACAAATGACTGATTTTTGCTTGGTGATCTTTGATATTGATTAAGTTCCTCCATGCAAACAACACATATGACTTCAGCTTTGTTAAACACCTTGTGTGGGTTTTTGATTTATAAATAAATGACTTGCTAAGAGGCCTTTTCTCCATGATATATGGATTTGTGTGGATGCACAAAAGAAAACATTTCAGAAGGAAATAGCTATGTCAAACTGAATAAATGGTTTGAGTGTAATAAAATTAAGAGCACTATAAATGCAGTTATCTTTGTTCAGATATTCCTACTGCTTTGTCAGTGTTTAAATCTATTTTAACATTTTTACTTTTATTTTGGTGAATCCTTTGGCATTTTAGGGAAACGTGTCCGCATGATGAATAGAATATCACCTTCAGTTCATCACAGTGCTGGGAATATTTCCCTCTGTGTCTATACATGTATCAACAGATCAATCTGGATTTTGAGCTCTGCAAGTGTTTGATTATTGTTCAACACTAAAAGCATTTCAGTGCATCAGCGCTCATGCAGGGCGTCTCGTTTGGTCATTAGCCTTGACAGTGTGACAGTGCTGCCGGCCACCTGCTAAGATCAGTGTTCATCTATACACACCCCTCTATCCAAATTGCACCATAATAACACAAAAGAAAAAACACCGTCTGTCAAATTATTCAGTATGCAGAGTGAACATGTAGCGCTTTATTGAATGACAGAGCCATTTGACTCTTTGTCTGCACACATTATAGTTCATCCACTAACAAAAATGCTGTCGTTATTTACTCATCATTGTATGTGTTTTTTAAACGTTTTTAATTACATCATACACAAAACTATCACCCTGATCTCACGAGGAAACGTAAGTATTTTACGTTTTGTCAGTTTAGTGGCTAATTCGTACGAATTCAATGTACAATTTTAAAAAGGAGGCGTGGCACCTAACCCCAACCGTCATTGGGTGATGAGCAAATCGTACAAATTTGTACGAATTAGATCGTACGAAATCATACGAATTAGCCACTAAATTAAAAAGTTACGAATTGCGTGAGATTGCGTTGAAAATAGTGACATTTTAAATAGAGCTGCACAATATTTCGTTTCAGCATCGATGCTGTAATGTGTGTATCTGTAAAAGTCACATCGGAGGATCTGAAATGTCAAGTTGAAATAAAATTTTTTTAGCATATCTAATTGTTTGAAAGACTTTAGTTTTAATGTATTTTAAGCCCTGTAAGATTTCGATCCAATTTAAACCATTTGGGCACAAAACATTCTAAAGTTTGCCACTTTAACAAAGATTAATTTTTAAATTATTTATACAATAAAGACTATAGATTGTTAATTTACATTTGATTGTTGCCATTCTAAGTGCTGTTAGTCTTCACCAAAAACTATGAAGCGCTGTTTCTTTAATTTTTATCTTTGTTCTATTGTTTTTATCTGTGCTTTATTTTATTTAATATATTTTTGTGTGGCATGGTGGCTCAGTGGTTAGCACTGTCACCTCATAGCAAAAAGGTCGCTGATTCGAGTCCCAGCTGGATCAGTTGGTATTTCTGTGTGGAGTTGCATGTTCTCCCCGTGTTGGCGTGGGTTTCCTCTGGGTGCTCCTGTTTCCTCCACAGTCCACGGACATGTGCTGTACAGTAGGTGAATTGGATGAGCTAAATTGGCTGTGGTGTATTAGTGTGTGTGAATACGAGAGTGTATGGGTTTTTCCCAGTACTGGGTTGCTGCTGGAAGGGCATCCGCTGTGTAAAACTTATCCTGGAATAGTTGGCGGTTCATTCCGCTGTGGCGACCCCTGATAAATAGGGGACTAAGCTGAAGGAGAATTAATTAATTAATATTTGTGTGTATGTTTTATACAGATGCACTCCTGTAAAATTATAAATATTTTCCCAAAAGAGTTACTAAAGTCTATAACTTGTGAAATTATATTCAAATCTCAATATACAGTATATATATATCTATATATATCGCAAAAAAACTAAATATCATAATTCAATATCACACAGCTATATTTTATCTGTACAGTGATGGTGTATTTTGTGACTATAGCTGTTAAGCTCTATTTAAAAAATAGTAATAATAAAAAACCTCCAGTGCCTTGTTTTAAGAAAGTAATGGCAATTACCTCTTGAGGGCTAAAACATCAGTCCAGGATAATGAAGTTTGATTAATTTGCAAGGCCAACTTAATTCATCATATGAACATTTTTAATGCATAACATTATTCACTTGGAGTTTAGTAATAACTTTTTTTTAGCAATGAGAAAGAAAAAATATATATATTTTTATTACAGCATTTTTATTTTAGAAAGTTTCTTATGGTATCTTGTTTCTACTGTATGTAATAATAATTTAATACATTTTTTAAGAATATTTTCAAGTACTTGAAAATATAATAAATGCAATTAAATAATTGTTATACTTTACATATTTGATATTAGAGCTGTCATGTTTGATATAATCAGTTACACAATGCAGCAATTAATGCATCTAATTAATGTAAAATTAGTGTCTTTTTAAATGTGGCTGATTAACAGCCTCAAGAAGAATATTTAAAGTCATAACTTGGTTAAATGTGAAGGGTATATGTAGACCAGAAGTGCCAAACTTTTTCCTGTAAAGAGCTAAAAACCAAACTTGATTGAGGGCTGTAGGCCAAAGGTAAATATACAAAACTGTATTACATTTAAAGTTGCCATGAGTAGTTAATAATATTTAAAAAACTTCACCCTTCTGTATTACTCCGTCCACATACAGCGACAAGCAGAGGACACTCTACAGTTAGACAAATATTGCTGCTGTCGGACAACATAATGTACTTATAAAATAAATAAATACAGTACATTAGTATTTATTTATTTATTTTATAAGTAACTTTATAACAGTAAAAACAATCCAGTTCATAACATAATGGAGTTCGTTGCAGAATACACTAGTCAGGCTGCATCTGTTTTTGCCATTATTTCCTTGCCAATGTCTTCTGCATTGTCCCCTGTAAATAGCGACAGTAGTTTTTTAAAATCAGATTCATTTACAACATTTCATTTCAGTTTGCTTTTTTGTAGCTCAGCAATAAAACAAACAAAAAAGGTTACATCATATATTAAATGACAATCTCTGTTAAAGGCATTCATCCCAACCCTCCTCATCACTCTATTCTCAGATTGGATGGTGGGCCTAATCAAAGGGTATGGGCCAGAAATTTGACATTGCAATATATATATATTTTTTTTCTCTGCGATATTGCGATTTTATATAAATAATGTAATATTTTAAGATATAATTTCACCAGATGACTTAAATAACAATTTTTTTTTATATTTTATTTTTTATTTGGATGATTTTATAGGGGAGTGAAATATAAATGTATTTTTAATTTATTATATACATATAATAAACAAAGTACCGTCATAAATAAAAACAATTGAGCAAATATTAAAGTGAAATAAACCGTATATAAATGCATTTTTATGTAATTTATTTTATACACATTCATAAATAAATAACAGTATATACATGCATTTTATGTAATTTATTATATACATATAATAAACAAAGTACAGTCATAAATAACAGTATATAAATGTATTTTCATTTAATTTATTATATACATAAAGTAAACAAAGTACAGTCATAAACACAATGGAGCAAATATTACATTGAAATAAACAGTTATTTACGGTTTTCTGCAGAGAGTCTAACAGTATTCGGTTACAGAAATTGAATAATGTAAATTAACAATGCATATTCTTCATCATATAAATTGTTCAATAAAATTAATCCGTATTAAACTTCTTTATGCTCTCTTAAAATGTTTGCATAGTCACAGGCCTTAAAAACACATGCACTTGATTAACAGTCCCTCTATTATGCATAAACTGTCTCCACAAATCTCCTGTGTTTTGACAAGTTGCTTCTATTCAACTATAATCCCAACTCAACATTGCATACATTGCGATGTGACTATTGTGGGCAAACACATTGCGATATCGTGCTCAAATGATATATTGTGCAGGTCTGTCTCTGATGTAGACATTCACAAAAAAGTAATTTCAGAAATATGTTTTATAGGTTGCCTCTAGTTTGGTATTTAAATGTATTTACAGACCATTTATCACAGCTCCAATATCTATTTTATGTTCCGCAAAAGAGAAATTTATATGTTTAAAATGGGATATAAATTTCCCATAATGTGATTATGATTTTGACCATGTCCTCCACTGCTGGAATCATGAGTATTTGTTCCACTGTGACTGCATCTTTGGGATTTATGTAAAATACATAAATGTATGATTTATTCCTTGCACTGAATGAATGCACTTTTTTGCAATGTAGGTGTAAACAAGCTGACTCTACCAAATGCATTAATCCCTTAAAGAACTGAATAGGAATGGAGCAGGTGTATTGAATTGCACATGTTTTTTTTTTTTTTTTGAGAGGATTGTGTTGCCTCTGCATCCCCGTCCCTCACAGTGAGTTATGGACAGCAGTGCATCACAGCGGCATGACAAAACCTTTGCACGGGCAACTCCCCGCTTTATTTAATGCACTTTTTATACCCTGCATAAATAAGGGAGCTTGTTTAAGAGAGCGCTGCGGGTGGAGCATGTGGTTGTAAGTGCTTTCCCTATAGCTTGCACCTTCTATTGATGCTCAGCACATGAGGGCACAGGAGCGGATACTCTTAACTAATGCAAAGACACAAACAAAGAGCCAAACTACATTAACATTTAGGCCATAAAAGGTCTAATATTTACCATTTTGGTAAATCAATTGTTAAGCTATTTTCCCTACCTGTAAAAGCATATAAAATTAGTTATTAATTATAATAGTAGGATGAGGAGGAGGAGTAGAAGCATTATACACCGTGCATAAATGAGTACACCCCATTTTGAAAATTAATATTTTGATCAATTTCTCAGTGAATGTAGATCATATATTTTGGTGTTATATTAGTCACCGAACATCTTTAGAAATAGAAAGATAGTACATTTAAATTCATGCAAAATATTGGGAAATAAATACAAACCACAAACTTTCAACAGCGTTTTATACATTTTTTTTTTGTCTGTCTTGAATTTTGTTATGCATTTATTTATTTATTCATTTATTTATTTATTTATTTATTTATTTATTTATTTATTTATTTATTTATTTATTTATTTATTTATTTATTTTTCTTTTAACTTATTTCTGTTTAATATTTATTTTGATGTAGTCAATTTGAGCCATTATCATAAGCTATTTTTGTTAGATTAGCTCCAGATTTGGCTTCAGTACTGACTAATCTAATGTATATGCACAAATACTATATAATATTGTAAAGTTTCCTATAGAAAATATAAATTTAAATGACAGATTTGTTAGGGGTGTACTCGTATACAGTATGTTGAGCACTGTATACAGTCTAGCCCTAAATTGTTCATATCCCTGGGGTATGAACAAATTCAGGCTTGAGTGTATATGTTAGTGCTGGGCAAAGATTAATTATGATTAAATGCATTCAAAATAATGGTTTTTTTTTTTGTTTTGTTTTTTTTACATAATATACAGTCCCCAGGGATATGAATATTTAAATTTGATAACTTAACTTAACTTATATTATATTATTAAGTCATTTATACAGAAATATCTGCAATATTGAACTTATCTTAATGGCTCATACCCTGATTCATAAAATAATAAACCAGTCCATACAATGGTGAGTAAGTAAATGCATAAATAAGTAAATTAACTATGTAAATACAAAAATGGATAAATACTTTATTAAGATGGAGAAAAAAAAAAACGCAGTTACATAATATATATAAATATATATATATTTATATATATATATATATATATATATATATATATTTATATATATATATAGCAAAAGGGCTAATAAAAAGGGCTAATAATTTTGACCTTAAAATGTTAAAAACTGCTTTTATTCTAGCCAAAATAAAACAAATAATACTTTCTCCAGAAGACAAAATATTATCAGACATACTGTGAAAATGTTTTTGCTCTGTTAAACATCAATTTGGGAAATATTTAATAATTCTGACTTTAACTATATATATATATATATATATATATATATATATATATATATATATATATATATATATATATATATATATATATATATATATATATATATATATATTTTTTTTTTTTTTTTACATCACTTTCTATATCGACTGATAAGTGACCGCACAAGCATTGCCAACAAAATTTGTATTATACAAAATGTATTATACACCCTCCCTGTTAAATTTGATCTAATCTGTGTCCTCTCCTGCTTTTACTTCTAATTCTAACTGATGGAGCGATTCGTTTGTGAATGAATCTTTGTTATGAACAACTCGTGTGAACCATTGATATTCCTGCATCCCAATGTGCATATCCACCTTTCTGATCTAAATGGAATATAACATTTCTAATATTTAATCATTTAAGGTGGAAAGTATGCACATTGAGGTGCAGGCACTGTTATGTTATCAGGCACCCTTATAAGTTACTTCAAAAACTAACGTTTGTGAATTTGGCTGACAATAATACAAGTTTCTGTCACGCATCGTCTTGTTGTCATAATTTATTTTCATTGTTTGCTGATTTTATTCAACAATCTGTAGCATAAACCTAGAATTTAGTGCAAGTTATTGCTACTTAGCCTTATGGTTAGTGCAGTAAGTGATCAAGTCATCAATAACGTTACTTGTTAAGCACGAAAGTGCATAACATACAAAAACGTAAAAAACGAAATCTTACCTATGAAATGTTCTGCCTCTGTGCTTTTTTTTTTTTGTTTGCTTGTTACTACACTCACATGCACGGCAAAAGTCCAGCATCTTCAGATTGGCTTTAGTCTTGACTAGTGCAGTTGAATGACTTTTGTCTTGGGAGCCATGTACAAATGTGGTGGCGGTATTGATGCATACTCAGGGTGCGTATGTGATATCTAGTGTATATATCTATGAGTTTACCTAACTATGACGACTTCTGCTACTGAGAAACCCTGAAGCACCTGCACATTTTTGATAATTTAATAATGATTTAATTTCGAAGGCAATAAAAGCAAATGTCAGCATAAACTGCCTTCCAATTAACCCTTCCTCAAATCTGAATTAAAATAACAAGGAGCAGAATTGACTAAATTACAATTCAACACCTAATACTTAAATTAGCATCCAGAATTGGTTCTATTCTGGTCGCCAGCCACCACATTGAAACCCTGTTATATTTTCAGCAGAAATTTGAGGGTGCCCGTGGAACATTTGTACTGATTAATATCGGTAAAATCACCTTCAGTGTTCTAATGGGACGTCAGGACACTCTTACCGCTGCGCTAAGTCTTATTATAGCTCAGTAGGTGCTTTCCTAGCCAAGGCGAGGGCTAAATCAGGAGAGGTCGACAGCTCAGGAGTATCAGATCTCTAAAGTGACTCACTCGTCCTACGCAGAGAGTCTCCGAGTGGTAGGAAAAGAGTCAATGAGCTCTGGCACTCTGCCCTTCACCCTTCTCTCCTACAGCTCACACTCTGTCTATCCTTAGCTTCTTGCTCTCAGCTCTTTCCTTGCTTTGGTCGCCGAGGCCCATGTCGGCCATTAATCTCACTTGGGCTTTAATGGCGTCTTCTTGTTTTACTAGCCACAGTATGAAAAAGTAATGACTCTCTTCCCATCCGTTGTTTGCTCTTGTTGTGCAGGTTTTGTGGGAGTGCATCTGTAGAGAAAAAAAAAGAAGTCTATAATATGACTCTTGCTTGTTTTCTGCTGGGATCGCTAATAAAACATCTGCACTTAACAAATGTTGCTGAGCGCTAAACATCCACCACATGCTGCATCTATAATCACCCTGTGCTGTTGATACTATTTTTTTTTTTTTACATTTCAGCTGTCACAAGTAATTACTCTACCATCCTCCTCTTGCAGACATTCAAAATAGATGCAGAATCTATATCTTTCTGTTAATATGGAGAACCATGTTTTTATCATTGCATGCACATGAGACATTTTGTACCTACAGTGTACTTTAATATCCAACCCAGGCTCATTCTGAAAATGTACCATTAAATTCATTTCTAGGGAGGGCCAAATACGTCCCAGGAGGTAGTTTTGTTTTAGTTTTGTGTTTTTGCGAATCCACTAGAAGCCGCTGTGTACCCTTTTTGAGTTTTCAAATTTTGCTCGCAAGTGCAATTCGTGCCTGTTGTTCTCGCATAGATCCACCAGAGGTCGCTGTTGACTGACTGACCAATCGACTGGCCCACCCTCCTCTATCCCTAAACCCAACCAATAGTGTTTTCAAAAGCACTGATTGACCCGCCCACCCACTTCCCTAAACACAACCGACAGTGTTTTCAAAAGCAATCCAGAAAAACAAAAGCCCTCACCTGATTTTTGCAACAATTTCAGATTTTACCACTTTCTCACCATGTTATTTACTTGCTTATTTTATTTTTTGGCTTCTGTTTTTGTCTTACCCGCTTTCTGGAACTGTTCTTTGCTGGACTCAAACCTCGTCCTCATGGTCAACTCCTCTCAGTGCCTCAAGTCCGCCTACGTACATGGCGAGCTACTGGTAACAGTGGGAAAGCTGTGCATACGGAGGTAAGCGGTCAGCTGGTAAGTGCGAAAAGGAACTGCGTCATACCACCCCATAGCGTTCGTTTTAAAGACAAAATGCATCCATATGTACTTCTACATAATTTTCAATCTCCAGAAATGTATATAGGGCTACATTTCAAGAATAAGCCTATGTTGCAACGTTAATATCCATTTAAGGTCTTGATGCACTGGACGATAGTCTGAACAGTCCATTTTGAGCAGTGTAGATTAACATATTAACAGATACACACTCAAAATGTTTGGTGTTTGTTCTACTTATTTAAAATGAGCTGAAACAACACAATTCTTGAGGTTTTAGGGGGGACAACTTAATTGTTTTCGGTTCAATCTACTTAAATTTGTAAAAACTAATAAGCTAATTTAATTCCTTCAAGTTGACACAACACAAATCAATTATGTTGAACCCAGCATTTTGCACAGTGTACACTTAAAGCATTTTGGTTGGTGTTTGTTCAAACTACTTACTAAAGAATTGTGTTGTTTCAGCTCATTTTGAGTTATTTTTAAAAAGCTTTATGCTCAATGCACTTAACTAATAAGCTAACTTAATTCCTTCATATTGACCCAGCACAAAACGATAGTGTGGAACCCAACATTTTTTTTTACAGTGCATGTATTCTGTTGTATAGAAAGAGAACAAGATTTGGGAAGTCAAAAAAAGGGTGATTTAAAACCCAGAAGTGAAAACGAGGACCTAGGGGGCTCAGATGGTGTCAACAAAGCATCTATTCCTTTTATATACACATATCGGCTTTGTTCCAAAATCTATCAAGCTGGCTTGATGTCTGCTGCTTTTTAAAGCTTCATTCACACTACCAGCGACTTGTTGCTGACTTTTGCTCTGGGTGGCGACTGAAGCCACTATGGGCGTTCTCCTCTTTCATCTTGATATAAGGTATTTTCACATTAAAACAAGTTTTTGTCCTATTCATCTGCAACAACGACATGCAACACAGGCCATTAGAAAAAAACCCTTAGCGTTAGCCCTAGAAGTCTGAAATTTCACTCCTAATGGTCTTACAAAGGTCTTAAAGTCTTAACTTTGACTTGGTAAAACCCGCAGAAACCCTGAATATGTATTATTGGCAAGTAATATTATGATATAATTTATATTTATTATTATTATTATTATTATTATTATTATTATTATATATATGGCGATGCGGTGGCGCAGTAGGTAGTGCTGTCACCTCACAGCAAGAAGGTCGCTGGTTCGAGCCTCGGCTGGGTCAGTTGGCATTTCTGTGTGGAGTTTGTATGTTCTCCCCGTGTTGGTGTGGGTTTCCTCCGGGTGCTCCGGTTTCCCCCACAAGTCCAAAGACATGTGGTATAGGTGAATTAGGTAAGCTAAATTGTCCGTAGTGTATGAGTGTGAATGGATGTTTCCCAGTGATGGGTTGCGGCTGGAAGGACATCTGCTGCTTAAAAATGTGCTGGATAAGTTGGCAGTTCATTCCGCTGTGGCGACCCCAGATTAATAAAGGGACTAAGTCGAAAAGAAAATAAATGAATGAAAATATATATATATATATATATATATATATATATATATATATATATATATATATATATATATAGATAGATAGATAGATAGATAGATAGATAGATAGATAGATAGATATTGTAAAATGAATAATATTAAGATATATTAATATAAGATTGTAATGTTAATTTATTGCTTAAGAAACATGGCTTATTTGGTAAAAATCTTTGTGTTCCTTAATGTTTTGTGCAACCATGACTTATCTATTTGAAATAAAACAATATATAATTTTAAATCTGATCAAATGAATGCATATTTAATACTTTGAAAAAAACTTACTGCTTAAAGATACCACCTAATAGATTCATAATAGAGTTGTATCATTTATTGGCATTTAGAAATCACAACGTCTGTCATATTTCGACTGTATTGGCATAATTGCTGAACATTGAACAGGCGTGGTAAATGTAAGAATGTGGGCGCTCGTGTAAGTGAACAGTAATTACGACAAGCACAGATGTTTTCTTGCTAAGATCCAGCAATTCAGCAGCCCTTCTGTCTCCCATCATGCACTGCGGCCAGGGGAGGCGGCCCATCTTCCCCCTCACTGTTATTCAATAAAAACCCCTGACAGGTATGATGGAGAGCCACTCAGTGCTGGAGCAGGACCCTCAAATATGAGGGGGAGGTATAAAATACGAGCACCCCGACAGCTCGCTTGCCAATCCAAATTAAAAAAAAAAAAAGTTGGAGTGCCTGGCTTTACGCTGCCCGCAACGGTGTGGCCGTATTTCACGCTGGCTGTGAAACTGCTCTGCACATCCTCCATCCGCCGCTGACAGGCCTGGTAAATCTGGCCTCGTTTGGCCCGGTGTGTAAACAGTTATTCATCATGTGGCAGAAGCAAAGGGACAGACTTCAGCTCATCCCGTTGCACTGCAGGCGTCTCACGGAAAGGGGAAGATTTGTGGAAAACCAAATCCATTTAGTTGTTCACATTTCACCATATATTGAAAAAGCAGTCAGGACATCAAACATGCAATTGTGTGCTTTTGCAGTAAAAATGGATTTACACTGAAGTATTAGAATGTATAAGTAATAAGGTCCAACACAGTAAAAAAATATTTAAATGATTTGTCTGTAGTGCGTGACTTGTGAATGTTTTTACATTTAGGAATTCAGAAACCTGACTATATATACATGCATCATACTGTTATGTGATGCATTCTGTGTACAGTTTACTAAAAAGATAGATCTTTAATCTAGTTTTAAACTAAGAGAGTGTGTCTGAGCCTCGGACATTATCAGGAAGGCTATTCCAATGTTTAGGAATTCCATAAACGAGAAGGCTCAACCTCCTTTAGTAGACTTTGCTATTCTGGGTACTACCAGAAGCCCTAAGTTTAAAGATCTTGTGGGTTGGATGTGTCCGTACGTGACTTGTGAATGTTTACTGACCATTCGTGATGTTACAAGTTGGTTCCACTTTATATTAAGTGGCTTTAACTATCATGTATACTTGCATCAGACAGTAAATACAATGTACTTACTGTGTTCATAGTGTATTGCAGAACACTTCTGGTGCTCTTGATGTGGGATACGGGTTAGGACAGGTTTGGTGGTACACTCTCAGAAATAAAGGTACGCAAGCTGTCACTGGTGTGGTACTTTTTCAAAAGCTATAAATTTATACCTAAAAGGTCCATATCAATACCTCAAGGGTACATATTAGTACCTAAAAAGTACAAAAGTGTTCCTCTTAAAATTTGTATGTACTAATATATATGTTTGAGGTACTAATATGGACCCTTTAGGTTTAAATGTGTACCTTTTGAAAAGGTACCACCTCAGTGACAGCTTCATTCATTCATTTTCTTTTCGGCTTAGTCCCTTTATTAATCGGGGCTCGCCACAGTGGAATGAATCGCCAACTTATCCAGCATATGTTTTACGCAGCGGATACCCTTTCATCCTCAACCCAACACTAGGAAGCACCCATACACTCCTGCATTCACACACATACACTATGGCCAATTTAGCTTATTCAGTTCACTTATAGTGCATGTATATAGTGCACCGGAGCACACGGAGGAAACCTACGAGAACACAGGGAGAACATGCAAACTCCACCCAGAAATGCCAACTGACCCAACCCCGGGTACCTTTATTTCTGAGAGTGTAATGGGTAAGTTTAAGGGTGGATTAAGCTATATGGGACAGTGTAATAAAGATGTAACTACAGAAATTATTTACTGATGTAATTACATGCATGCATTTACTAAGTAATTCAATGTAAAAACGTGCATTTACACAATATGTACATTGTAACAATTAATGTTAGTGTGTATGTATATTATTTAGGGCCTCTTAATATAAAGCGGGACCTAAACGTTTAACCCTGCAAGTTAATTTTTATTAACATTAGCCCCCCTGAGTTATTCGCCCCCGTTTATTTTTTTTACCCAATTTCTGTTTAACGGAGAGAAGATTTTTTTCAACACATTTCTAATTATAATAGTTTTAATAACTCATTTCTAATAAATGATTTATTTTATCTTTGTCATGATGACAGTAAATTATATTTTACTAGATATTTTTCAAGACTCTTCTATACAGCTTAAAGTGACATTTAAAGGCTTAACTAGGTTAATTAGGTTAACTAGGCAGGTTGGGGTAATTAGGCAAGTTATTGTATAAGGATGGTTTGTTCTGTAGACTATCGAAAAAATATATAGCTTAAAGGGGCTAATAATTTTGACCTTAAAATGTTTGTTTTTTTTTAGTTAAAAACTGCTTTTATTCTAGCTGAAATAAAACAAATAAGACAAAAAAAAAAAAAAATATTATCAGACATACTGCCAAAAATGTCCTTGCTCTGTTAAACTTCATTTGGAAAATATTTAAAAAAGAAAAAAAAATCAAAGGGGGCTAATAATTCTGACCTCAACTGTATATTGTATAAGAAATAATAGTTGCACTTTAAAATTTAATATAACAGCATACTTATAATAAAGTATTGGGCTTATAAAGGTTATCTACATAGGTTAAAGTTTAGATTTAAGGTTTATGTACTTGATAGAGATACACCGATTGCAGTTTTATTGGACAATTCCTATTTTCAAAAGTGTGACCCACCGATACTGTTTTCTGCTGATTTAGATTTTTTTTTTCCAAAGCTATATTCGACAGCATATACAAACAAAAATGTGCTCATAACGCAGTCATTCATAATATCCAAAATGTACTCAATGTACTCATTCATAATATCAAAAAAGTACTCATTCATAATATCACTGAATTGTTAAACTATTTGGTATTTTTATGGGTAGTCTTGTACTATAGTTTATAGATACTTATTTTCTGGTGACAAATCATAAACATAGTGCTAATTTACACACTATGAAAAACTTCCTTGTTGATGCCATGCTATCATGTGGCTGTGAGTGAGCGCAAGCATGTCTGTGACATCATTGTCAGCGCTAACAATACAGACCAGCTAAAATTTGTCAACTGGCTAGCCAGGTCACAGATAAGAAAAGTTCTGTAATAAAAAGTTCTAGCAATTCATTACTGTTTTTCTACCATAATGTACGTGACCAACACTCACAATATATTGTTTCAAAACCGACAATCGTCAAATCGAACCATCATTTATTGCACCTTGCATCAAACTTGGAATGTGTTTACATGACAGCAAGGCTTAAAAGGGACCTATTGTGCAAAAATCACATTAATAAGGGATTTAATTACAGTTGTGTGGTAAAATTGCGTGAATATAGCCAGTGTCTAATAATACAATTAATTAATTCTGTTTTATAATATATTTTCACACTTGATAAAAACAGTCTGCAGAAACACTTTAACATTATCCCTTTGTACGAGGGGGAAAGCCTCATCCATTTATGACAATGTCTTACTCATTAGCATAAACAGCCCTGAGTGAGAAGCAGCAGTCCACCATTAGAGTTTTCACCTGCTTAAGATAATGTCAGTAACTAAGAGGATTATAAATGTTAAGTTTGAGGATGCACAAGGAACACTGTAATCCCCATAGACTGTCTTCTTCTGAGACTCTTCTTTTCACATGTTCAGCTTTTCACAGAGATGACATTAGTCCTGTATTGAAAATGGCGCTATGGAGATGTACAGGTGTTTGTAGCTCCGCCCTCTTTTAAAAAAATGCCAGTCACAAAAATGGATCAAAACCTACAAGGGTCAATTTTAAAGACTTATAAAACATTACTCGTGTGGTATTTTGAGCTGAAACTTCACATACACACTTTAGGGCAGGGGTGGGCAAACTCGGTTCTGGAGGGCCGGTGTCCTGCAGACTTTAGCTCCAACACTAATCAAACACGCCTGAACATGCTAAGCAGTGTCTTTGAGATCACTAGAAATCTATAAACAGATGTGTTTTATTAGAGTTGAGCTAAACTGTGCAGGACACCGGCCCTCCAGGAACAAGTTTGCCCACCCCTGCTCTTTGGACATCAGAGACTTACTTTACATATTGTAAAAAGGAGCATAATAGGTCCCCTTTAAAACTACACACAAATGATGAGCTTTAAAGAGCACCTATTATGGGTTTTTGAAAATGACCTTCCATGTAGTGTGTAACACAGCTCTATGTGAAGTGAAATATCCAGCTAAGGCTTAAATCTGAAAGTGCACAGTGTTTAAACCTATTGATTCATTTATAAAAGAGTTGACTCATAGTGCTTCAAATGAATCGTCTTGATAACGAGTCTTTAGCCGTTTCGGCGTGACATTGATACGAAACTTAAGCCCCGCCCAATTGTTGGGTTAGGAAAATTGAAACCTGCAGCCCCGCCCACAAACACTGTAGCAGATCCCGGTTGAATCAAGTTATGAAGACGCTGTGCTCAGCTGGATATTATTGGAAGTGTGAGGGGAAAGTTAGTGTTATTTTCTCTACCCAAAGATGAAACTGTGAAGAATCAGTGGTTAAGGTTTATTTTTGCAAAAATACCTCAGCATTATAGCCCAGCCTTGTGCTGTGTTCCCTGGAATATACATGCTTACAATGGGGGATTGGTCAGCCGTTTGTTAAAGGAAGTATCAGAAAAGACTGTTGATGTGTGGGACTTTGTCAGAGCTCAACAGGAACATTTCACAAGTGTAAGTAAGTGCGATTAAAATGGCTGCCTCCTTGTTTTCTCCAGCTTGCAAATTATGTATTTAGTTGTGTTTTGTTACTTGTAACCGCTTGTACTGTATCTGGTTAACGCTTAATATTCTCATATTGCGTCTAATGCCACTTTGAAAACGCGACGTGTGCTGCTTTGTTTACGGATTTAAATGCATTTGTGAGCTTGTGTTACAATCCGGGAAAATCGGGGAAACCGGGGGAGGGGGGGGGGGGGGGGGGAGGGGGGGGGGTTAGGTTCGGGAATGAGGTATCTGAAAAACACTGTTGAGAACCGGGTACTGTGTACTGTGCTGTAAGTTACTACTATGAAGTGTGTTTCGGGCAGCCGCTGCAATCAGATCCTTTACCAATGTTGGCGACCCGGGGATTTTACAGACCGTACCAAAATGCTGAAGACCGGGGCGAGGGGATGGTTGAAATTACGGGAGTTTTCCTGGATAAATAATAAAATAGGAGGGTGGCGGGAGATGGGTCTGAAATACGGGAGACTCCTGGGAAAAACAGGAGTGTTGGCAGGTATGACAACTGCGTCAATATTGTTGATAAGCCCTCCTGGGCATTTCTCTCTGTCTTGCGCTGAACTCTGTCGACCAATCGGAACCGGCTGTCATCGGTCCAATCGGCGCAGATAAGCTTCACGCTAAGGAGGGGTTTGGGAACAAATGAATCACTGAACGATTCATATGGGAGTCGCTGGGATAATAAGGTAAAAATAAATGCATATTATAAGACAATGAAAGTGTTTTTTGACCTTGCATGCATAACAGCCTGTTGTTGGAGACCCTTAAAATCAAAATATGACCCTTTTTAATGTATAATAGGGTCAATGAAAGTGTTTGGTCAACTATGACCCTTACTTGGCATTGAACATCCTGCAAATGTGACTATTTTTACACACGTTTTTTTATGTTGTTGCTGAAATGATCAGCATTTTTGATTCTGCTGTGCTGATGTTGCAGCAGGCTTGATGACTTGATTAACTTGCGTATATTAGGCAACCCTTCCAGCAGCAAACCACCATGAAAATCCATGCCTGTCCTTTCAGCAGTTTCCCATTAAAGCTGTACATGTCCAGACCAACCTGATAATCCACTGCTGAACTTTCGGGAAGGGTTGACTGAACTCTGACATCCCAAACCGCAATTAAACAGCATACCGATTAGCACTAATGATCACTTACTGTGTGTATTGATTGCAGGGAGCTTGTAGCAGACAATCTAAATGTGGATGAAGACTTTCCACACCCTATTTTCAGCTTTAGGAAGGTGCTTCTAACAACTGTCAGACATTTTAAGGTAAATTCATGCAAACTCCATGCAGCATGAACCACAATCCACACCCACATGTCCATAAACAACATGCAGGGTTCAGGAATTTGTGCAGGATTTGGTAAGTAGAGCAAAGCTAAGCTCTCAGTTTTAGCTAAATCTAAATGAGCCTTTCGTTTCTGTGTCTCTCATTAAATACATTTACATGTATTCATTGGGTTGACACTTTTATCCAAAGCAACTTACAGTGTGGGGTAAAGAGGCTCAGTGGTTAGCATTGTCGCCTCACAGCAAGAAAGGTCACTGGTTTAAGTCCCGGCTGGGCCAGATGGCATTTCTGTGTGGAGTTTGCATGTTCTCCCCGTGTTGGCATGAGGTTTCTCCGGGTGCTCCGGTTTCCCCCACAGTCTAAAGTCATGTGCTATAGGTGAATTGGGTAAACAAAATTATTTTTGTCATGTGAGAGTGTATGGGGGTTCCCCATTACTGGGTTGCGGCTGGAAGGGCATCTGCATCTGGTATGAGGGGAAACTAACTTAGATGGATGGATGGATGGATGGATGGATGGATGGATGGATAGATGGATATCTAACGTAAATGAATAAATTGGTAATTCATATTGATGCTTGTGGTGTTTTGCAAACAAAAATTGTGCCATTTCCTATAGTGTAATGGCATACAAAACTAGCTTGTTGTTTATCCCTCAGATTCACACACTGAAAAAAATATATATTTATGCAAAATTGTAATGATTAATTTGTTTGTTTAAATTCGGCCCAAATAAATGGTGTACAACCACTTAACTTTAACTTAAAAATGTTATTAAATTCAAGTAATCATCTTTAAATATTTTTTTTCAGTGCAGTCTAGTCCCTAAAATGTAATTTGGAGCCGTTTCAACTAAAAGAAAACTTGCACCGACTGATTTTAAAACGTCCCTACCTTTTGTTTTGTCCCACATTTATGAAAAATTACTAATCCTGTCTTAGTCTAAACCCTTGTGTCTAATAAAACGTGTTTTAAAATAAAAAAAAAACAAGTTAGAAAATGACTACATATTTCAAATACAAGCATATTTCAAATTGCAAGCATGTGTGCTTTGAAAAAAAAAAGATAAATGATAAATAAATGTTTATTAGATAACATATTTAGCATAAGATTGATCACACACAATGATCAAAATTATTTTGATGCTTGTTTAAACTACTTATTTCAAATTAAATTAAACAACACACACTGTAAAAATGCAGGGTTCCACACAATTCCTTCATGTTCTCCCAACACAAATCGATAAAGTTAACTTAACACTTTTAACAAATGTATGTGGATTTAACATAAATTAAGTTCTCCCAATGAAATCTCAAAAATTGTGTTGTTTCAGCTCATTTTAAAGAAGTAGTTTTTTGTTTTTTGAGTGCAATTCGTCAGGTTTTTTTGAGAGAACTTAATTGTTTCATGTTCGTTCGTTCGTTCATTCATTCATTCATTCATTCATTCATTTTCTTTTCGGCTTAGTCCCTTTATCAATCCAGGGTCGCCACAGCAGAATGAACTACTAACTTATCCAGCACATGTTTTTGCAGCGGAAGTTCCAGCTGCAACCCTTCTCTGGGAAACATCCAAACACACTCATTTACACTAATACACTACGGACACTTTAGCCTACCCAAATAACCTCTACCGCATGTCTTTGGACTGTGGGGGAAACCGGAGCATCCGGAGGAAACCCACGCGAATGCAGGACGAACATGCAAACTCCACACAGAAATGCCAACTGACCCAGCCGAGGTTCAAACCAGTGACCCTCTTGCTGTGAGGTGACAGCACTACCTACTGCGCCACTGCTTCACTGTTTTATGTTCAATCCACTTAAATTTGTAAATTAGTTAAAATAATCCATTTGTGTTTGGATAACATGGAGTTGTGTGGAACCCAACATTTTTTTTGAAGCATACACTCAAAAATTGATTTCTGCTGTTTGTTCAAACTACTTATTTAAAATGAGTTGAAACAACACAATTCTTAAGGTTTTTATAGGGCTAACTTAATTGTTCCATCCACTTAAATTTGTAAAAATGAACGTTAAGTTAACTTAAACGATTTGTGGCGATGGAGTGGCGCAGTAGGTAGTGCTGTCGCCTCACAGCAAGAAGGTCGCTGGTTCGCAGGTTTGAACCTCGGCTGGGTCAGTTGGCGTTTCTGTGTTCTACCTGCGTTTGCGTGGGTTTCCTCCGGGTGCTCCCCACAGTCCAAAGACATGCAGTACAGGTGAATTGGGTAGGCTAAATTGTCCGTAGTGTATGAGTGTGTATGAATGAGTGTGTGTGTGGATGGATGTTTCCCAGAGATGGGTTGCGGCTGATGGGTTGCGGCTGAAATAAAGATATGCTGGATAAGTTGGCGGTTCATTCCGCTGTGGCGACCCCAGATTAATAAAGGGACTAAGCCGACAAGAAAATAAATGAATGAATGAATGAATGAATGAATGAATGAATGAATGAATGAACTATTTGTTTTGGAACAACATGAAGGAATTGTGTGGATCCCAGCATTTTTTACAGTGTGGTTCGAATGACCATCAAGCATCTAAAGCGAAGTTCAGCTTTATTCCATTGTGTGTGAAATGAGATCCAGATGTGAAATCCGCTGAAATCTTATATCTGTGTGATGACAGAATTACATAGAACCCAAGGCGTGATGATAACACTCATCAACAAGGTAACATCTGCATGATTGACAGCCATTAAAATGTCACCTCCGCTCAAATGATTCATACAGAATGGTTTTGTGTTTGAAAGAGACAGACAGAGCGAGACGGAAAGAGAATTTAGGTAAAATATGAAGGGAGGGAGTGGGTGGAAAATGAGGAATGAGTTTCTCTCTGGGAGAGGAAAAAGAGATTAGATAATAGGGTAAGAAGGCAAGAGAAAGTATGAGGAAGACAGAGAGAAGTGAAGAATGAGGAAAATGAGCTTGGGCGAGATAAATGAAGAATTGAGGAAAATGAGAAAGAGAGAAACTACGGCACACTCAAGGACGAACGCAGAGCCCGGAAACTGAGCGGCTTATACAAATGATTTGTCCTCCTATTAGCTTTCATGAGTGTCACTTAAAACGTAGCAGCAGGACGGCACATTCAAACAAAAGACATGTCATTTCTAGACCCTGTAACCTGGGGGGGAAAAAAGAGGAAATTTCAATTAAGCTGCTGTTCAGAATACTGTTTCAGCTGTGTTTCTCCATAGAGAACCTTTTTTAGTGTGACATGAAAATGAATTAACACTTCCCACTTTACACAACTATAACAAATTACATTTAATTATTTTTTTGTTGTTTTTGAGTGTGTACCGGCGTACATGTGCATCTGTGCGGTCAATTAGACATTGGTTTGTTTGTTGAATATTGTATGCCAGTGATTCTGGGAACTTTCTGTACCTTTCATTCCATTTCGGCAGTCCTAATGTTGTTGCCATGGCACTAAGCCTCCAATGCTGTCGATTTTGCAGCGTTAACATGAAAGAGCATTTTTTTTTTGATGGCTGTTTTCCAAACAGGGAGGGTGAATGACTCAGTCTCCTCCAGTCCGGTTCAGATCCAGCACCGTGGCTAATTAGGGCTGATGCCCGTTTCTCACCTCAGAGTAGACGACTGTGGCTGAAAACAATATTTCAGTGTTCAGTTGGTTTTTCTGCATTCGTTTAAATGGTTAGTTCAGCCGGAAATTGAAATAATTTGCATTTAAGTCTATTCATTAAATATGATGCTTAAAAATGTTTGATCAAAAAGAAACTCAACTATATGTGCTAAATGTGCAAGAACAAATTGTAAAAAAAAAAAAAAAAACATTTGCTTTGCTTATTTATTTTACATCCTGCCCAATGTTGTCTAATGACTTTGTCCATACAATATTAGACTTTGAAACCTATGTCTCACAAGTTATTAATAATTATCCCTTATTATCAGGGCTTTACATTAACACCCTCAAATGCGGGTAGATTTCAGCAGTGGCGGGTAAGACAGCTACTCTCACTAGCCACTTTTGCTGGTTGAAGATCCTTTTTAAATGATAGTTTTCTTAAAAGCAGGGTTTGACAATAAAGATGGCCCAATATGTGTGCAAATGTCATCTTAAAATCAAGACGCAGCATGACCGACAAAAATAACGTTCGCGCGAGTAAAAGAAAGCAGGTGAATACCGAATGAGAGGATGATCACTCGCGACTGTTTAAAAAGCATGCGCGCTCCTGTTTTCTGGCAAGTAGCAACTGTGCCTGGAAACGCAACTGCTGCGATCAGTTCTCTCTGAAATAAAAAAAAAAGTGATGCTCGTGCACCCACAATCCTGCGGCTTCCAAAAGCTCGGAATGTTTTTAAAATATGTCTTTTTGTAAGCATCCGCAGTTGCCGGTTTTGTTTTAACTATTCTTTGAACAGAACAGATTATGGGCCTAACGTTAACCATGTGCATGTGATCATCCTTTCATTATCGCACATGGTGAGTTTTTCACCTGCTTTCTTTTGCTTACAGTTATTTTTGTTAATATGGTTTAATTTTTGTTAATATGGTTTAATTATCATTTTTACAATAACATTGCTTTAATAGGAAATTAACTCCCCATGTATGTGTAGTTAACTGGTGATCTGAGAGACCTTTAGCCTGGACAGACTAGGCTACTGTGCATAGTTTTAGAAACATGGCAATAATTATTTTTTTAAAATGTAATTGCTTTTTTTAATAAAGATTGAATAAAAAGAGCATGCATACAGCTATATTTGGCATGTTTTGACTTATTATTTTACATTTGTGGCTAATAAATAATTATTTATTTATTTTTCGTGTGGTCTGAGATAAAATTGGTAAATCCTTAGTGTTGAGCCCTGAAAATCCTGTGAAATAAAAACAAATTGCAATGCGACACTATGAAACCACAACCCATTTGCTCATGCACATTAAGCAAGTTCATACACAAAAAAAGTGAAATGAATGAGGAGGCATGTGGACATAACACAATGACGTGTAAAAATACGGGATTTAGACAAAGTCAAATTTAAGCATATAAAATATATTTTCCCAACAACAAAATTATGGCTAGTGAAAATGGTGAGTGGCTAGTAATGTTGGAAATCTACTAGCCACAGTGGCTGGTGATCAAAAAATTTAATGTCAAGCACTGCTTATTATATATATACAGCATCACTTATACATATGCATCACTTATGTTTAGGACTAATTGCATTATGCACTTTCCTTGCAGCAGCTGTGTATATTTTCACGTGCTTATGATTGATCATGGCTGGTCCTGCATTAGATAACACATGATTGACCAATCAGATGATTCCTAACTCACTATAAATAACCAGAGTTTTTTTTTTACCATCAGTCATCTTCGTCTTGAAGAATCCCCCCTTTCACCCCTACTCCTTCTCCCTTTTCCGTGATAGGGCGGCACAGTGACCCAATGGTTAGCACTGTTGTCTCACAGCTAGAATGTCACTGGTTCAAGTCTCTAACAGGCAAGTTGATGTTTCTGTACGGAGTCTACATGTCCCCCCCTATGCCGAGGTTTCCCTCGGGTTCTCCGGTTTCCTCCCACAGTCCAAAAACATGCAACATAGGTGAATTGACCAAACGAAATTAACACCATTAGTCGGCAGTATATCTCTCCATAGCAATCCCTAATTTGTCTTTAACCATAAACAGCAGGAGAGTTCTCGAGGTCTACCTGAGCTTAAACTACCCTCTCGCACCTGCAAATGGGAGGGAGCCCCTGGCTCTAGGATCTTTATGAGCTCAGGGCTCTTTCCCGGACAGTATGCTAAACAAGCTTTATAATCAATCATCAGCTAAGTTTGAACCCTTGAATGTATATTGATAGACTGTACTTATTAATACCACATTGCTTGTCAAATATTAACTGATTTATTCAATTTTCTAATAAAATTTTTGATTCGGATTTGTTGGAGTGTGTGCAATAAAATAATTAAATGCAGTTGCAATCATTTCTGATCCCAGTTCAAAATATATGCACTTCCCTCAAACATTAGTACTAAGTAGCTCAGTGACAGTTGCCGGGGCCTTGATTAACTGATGATATTGACATGTGCTTTGCCAGGGGGATCAACCAAATTGCAAATATGCTCTAAAATATTTGTAGATCGGTAGCTAGCACATCTTACTATGAGCTATTAGATATGACCGTGTCATTTACATGCACAAATTTGATCTCTCTGAGCGGTGAGAATGCAAAATTGGTCTGTCACAATATATCGACTTGCAGTGCATCCGAAAGTATTCACAGCGCTTTACTTTTTCCACATTTTTTTATGTTAGCCCTATTCCAAAATGGATTCAATTCATTTATTTCTTCAAAATTCTACACACAATAACCCATAATGACAATGTAAAAAAAAAAAGATTTTTTGAAATTGAACTCCAATTAAGCTGCTGAAACATCTCAAGAATGATCAGTGGAAACAGAATGTACCTGAGCTAAATTTAGAGCTTCACGGCACAGGCTGTAAATACTGATGTACACGAGATTTTTCAGGTTTTAATTTTTAATAAATTTGTAACAATTTCAAAAAATCTTTTTTCACATTGTCATTATGGGGTATTGTGTGTAGAATTTTGAGGAAATAATTGAATTTAATCCATTTTGGAATAAGGCTGTAACATAAAATGTGGAAAAAGTGAAGCGCTATGTATACATTTATTTATATATATATATATATATATATATATATATATATATATATATATACACACACGTTTTATTTTTCGGCTAGAATATAAGCTTTAAATTTTTTTAAACCCAGTTTAAGGTCAAAATTATTAGCCCCTTTAAGCTATTTTTTTTTCCAATAGTCTACAGAACAAAACATCTTTATACAATAACTTGCCTAATTACACTAACCTTAACCTAATTAATCTAGTTAAGCCTTTAAATGTCTTGAAAAATATCTAGTCAAATATTATGGGCTGTCATCATGGCAAAGCTAAAATAAATCAGTTATTAGAAATGAGTTATTAGAACTATTATGCTTAGAAATGTGTTGAAAAAATCTTCTCTTCATTAAACAAAAATTGAGGAAAAAAGAAACAGGGGGGCTAATAATTCTGACTTCAACTCTATGTATTGCGCATACATAACCAATTCTAACAACATTTTTGCTTATTGTGCAACATCTCTATCTCTCTAGTGGAGGTATCAGTGTCAGTATGGTTAAAAAAAACATTATAATATTTACTATAAATTACTTTAGTATATTTTCAAGTGGGTGCCTGACGACTGAAAATAGATCTGGTAGCAGATATTTTTGTTAACATTTATTATTATTTGTTTAGGATATGTGGTTTCACGTTCTGATTCCAATACCTAATTATTAAATTATTTTATTCTTATAATATTTTATTTAATTATAGTAATTTAAACAGTTTGTGTTCTTTGTTAGTGTGTACTTGAACTGTGATGATATTATATTGTCATTCTGGCATTATATAATGAGTGGCATAAAATGGCCTTCAAATGACAATAATATAAGTTACCGCCATAAATTCTGTTGCGGGGGACGCAGTGGCGCAGTAGGTAGTGCTGTCGCCTCACAGCAAGAAGGTCGCTGGTTCAAGCCTCGGCTGGGTCAGTTGGCGTTTCTCTGTGGAGTTTGCATGTTCTCCCTGCGTTCACGTGGGTTTCCTCCGGGTGCTCCGGTTTCCCCCACAGTCCAAAGACATGCGGTACAGGTGAATTGGGTAGGCTAAATTGTCCGTAGTGTATAAGTGTGTGGATGTTTCCCAGAGATGGGTTGCAGCTTGAAGAGCATCCACTGCGTGAAACATGTGCTGGATAAGTTGCAGTTCATTCCACTGGGGCGACCCCGGATTAATAAAGGGACTAAGCCGAAAAGAAAATGAATCAATGAATGAATGAATATTCTGTTGCAATATATTGTAAAACAAAAAATAGATATTGTGACAGGCTTAATACAACATTCAGTGGGATGGTGCTGTGAAGAAAGGCAGGATAAAAAAAAAAATGTGATCCTGATAAAACAAACGATTGCATATCTATACAGAGAGGTCACATTTTGATCTTATATTGTTCTCCCTCTACAGTCAGTCATCAATTATCCGTTACTTAACCCAGCTCCGTTTTTTTGGAGGGGGACCACACCAACTATTTCTCTCTTTCCTCTATTTCTGATGTATTGTGAGGGAATAGGTTTCCTCCCTTAATAGTTTCTATATGAAATAAAAAGGAAAGGCTTTTTTGGTAATGGTGATTTATAACCGTCCGGCACAACTATAGCACTATGACATGCAGGTCTGATGTGCATTTGGTAAGGGCTGGTCTGGGACTGGATGATGGAGGGGTTGAGGGTGGAGAGGGACATGCATCACTGCTTATGAGCGGAGCAGGTATAGCAGTCTCCGGTCACCTTCAGTATGGGCACAGAGTGGGAGTCTTGCTTTAAACCGTAGGAGGCATGATTAGGGAAATTAAGCTGGGGTTAAAATATATGGGGTCACATTCACTAAACATGGCAAAGCAGCATGATACAACAGTCCCATTAAAGCTCTGAGATGACTTGAAAAGATCTGCAGGTGATCTAATGACAATGTGCAGATGAAAGAGAACATAGAAGCAGTTCATTTCCATAATGACCAACAGAATCTACCTAGATCTATAAAAAAAAAAATGAAAAGTAGTGTAGCTTGGTAATTGATGTGTTCAGATAGCATCTGGTATTCCATATGAATTCCTTTTAGCTGAGAATACCGCAGCCCTTCTCTGAGATAAATAATGGTGCAGGCTTTCTTCTAGAAGCGAATGTCACAATTAGTGTTGGGGAAGTCACTTTAGAAATGCATTGGTTTACAGATTAGAGTATCCTATTTAAAATGTAATAAGCATTGTAACCTTTTCAGCTAATTCATTAGCATTTTCAAACATTTAAACTGGGGTTAACCTAAAAGCAGAGCTCAACACTGATTTAAATCACATTTTCAAAATATACCACCAATTGAAAAATAATGATTGTATTATTCATTCATTCATTTTCCTTCAGCTTAGTCCCTTATTTAACAGGAGTCATCACAGCGGAATGAACCGCCAACTATTCCAGCATATGCTTTATGCAGCGGATACCCTTCCAGCTGCAACCCAGTACCCATATACTCTCACATTCACACTCATTCTCTGCGGCCAATTAAGTTCATTCAATTCACCTATAGCGCATGTGTTTGGACTGTGGGGGAAACCCACGCGAGCACGGGGAGAACATACAAACTCCACACAGAAATGCCAGCTGGTCCAGCTGGGACTCGAACCAGTGACCTTCTTGCTGTGAGGTGACAGTGCTAACCACTGAGCCACCATGCCACCCTATAATTATATTATGTTAAATAATTAAAATTTAGACTTTGGTATATGTTTTGCTTTGAGGTCATTCTGTGGTTAAATATTTAAACTAATAGCATGCGATTGTTAAACAGCTTTGATCGCTAAATAGCTGTTTTGAATCTATCTTGGCATATTATGATAGGAAAGATTGACATCTAACAATGCCTTAGGAAAAAAGATTTAATTCTAAAACATCAAAAGCAGTCAGAAGATCCAGTAAATGAAGAGCTCTATGCTTTTCCTGAAAAGGACATTTACAGAATATGTGTATGTCAGCATGAGTGTGTTTTTGTGTGTGTATACACCTGCATTATGTTGAATGAGCCTGCGCTGGACAGCTGTTTTGAATCTATCTTGGCATATTATTATTAGAAAGATTGGCATCTAACAAAAACCATTTAATTATGAAACATCAAAACCAGTCAGAAGATCCAGTAAATGAAAAGTCATATGCTTTTGCTAAGAATGTGCGCATGTCAGTGTGAGGCAGTGCAAGTCTGATTTGTATGTGGACACACATGCACTATGTTGAATGAGCCTGTGCTGGACCACTGTGCAATAGGTTGGACTCCTGCAGTTCTCATACTGTACTGCCAAAAATCTGACAGTTCGGATTACTTATATATACTGAAATTCAGTAAAGCATATTTCACTGAGACACTAAAAGTCGAAGTATTCACACTCAGAAGTAATAGAGACTGGAATAACTGGAAGAGATTCTTGAGGCTATTCTTGATTTTGTATTCGTTTTACAAAATGTGTTAGAATTACATGCAAGACATCTACAATGCAGACATTTATATTTTGAATAGATTAAGGGGAATTTAGCAAAAAAATATTCATTCATTTTCTTTCAGTTTAAATTCTTATTTATCAGGGGTCACCACAGCAGAATGAACCGCTAACTTATTTGTTTTCCTTTGGCTTAGTCTTTTATTTATCAGGGGTCTCCACAGCAGAGCTATTTCAGCTACTATTTCAGCATATGTTTTATGCAGCTGATGCCCTTCCAGCCACAACCCAGTACTGGGAAACACCCATACACCCTTGCATTCACACATGACATTTTTTGTTTATCCAATTCACTTATAGTACATGTCTTTGGACTGTGGGGGAAACCCACGCCAACATGGTGAGAACATGCAAACTCCACTCAGAAATGCCAAATGGCCCAGCTGGGACTTGAACCAGCAACCTTCTTTCTGTGAGGCGACAGTGCTAACCACTGAGCTATTGTGCTGCCCTCAAAAAATATTAATAATAATAATGGGGAGAAAAAAAAATCTGCCCTCTGGGAGTGTCTTACAATGTAGATTTACTTAAATAACAGAGGGCTAAAAGCAGACACTGTAACCAAAAGCCTGGGATTCAGGATTAAAATAATAAAACAAGTTACTGTATGCCTGGTGTGACACTTCCTTAAAGACCAAGGTCTCAGAAGTTAGTTAACCCAACTATGCCACCCTGGAGGGGGGCCAGGGAAGTACACCCAGTTAAGTTAAATACCACCACCAAAAGGGGTTGAAGTGTTCAATACAATTACCAAACATACCTGCGAAGAAAACTCTTCCACATACTTGCTGCAAAATGGACACCACCAGCACCACTTCAATCCAACTAAAGATAACGCAGACAGGTTTCAATCCATTTGCAATAATAAAAAATATAGTCATCTTACCCTACCTGAGCACAAACGGGTAACAAAAAGCACGCCATGGAAAGGGGAATGCCAGGAGGAGAAGGGCCCAAAATCAATAGGACACCACAGAGTCCTTAAATAGTCTGGTCGCTCACACTTCATTAGTCTACCAAATCACACGCCAACCAAACCCAAAAATACTCACCTTGCCACACTGGTATATTTCTTTAATACTGTAGCACTTTTTTATGTCTGTAATGATGCAACCGCAATGAAAATAGCATCCACCCAAAGTAAATTAGTGAAATTATTTTCAATTATTCCCAGTGGTCACTTAATTTGATCCTGAATTACAAGAAAATGTAGTCTTTGCAAAGGAAGTCATTAGAATGTGCTCAAGACAACAGTTCAGGTCATGTGCGTCAGTCAGGAATTTTCCCGAACAATAAAAAGCATGTAAAACGACTGCACTTCATCCGCAGTGACCTTCTGTGCATATCTTTAAGATTACTGTAGCTGCCTGCTATTTAAAGACATGATGTCGCGCTGAAGTGCCTAAAGTGTTTCTCAACCCCGACATCTTTATTCCAAGCCTTTATTTCAACGAGTAGACGGATTAAAAAGTGTCATTTATTCAGGTATCTTGAATCATTTAGCTTCTCTCACTGAAGAACAGCTTTGCATTTATTTCAACAAGTGGATACAAAGGATGTACTGTATATTGTAAATTAGTAGTGCAGCAGTATTTCACTTTGCTTTATGAATCTGAGAAAAATAGGATATAAAGGGGTTTAAAGAAAAGTCCTAAGGGCTTATATTTAATAATTTCCATGTATTATTCACATTTTTATTGCCAATGTGTGAAGTTTATAATGCAAGTAAGAAAATATAAAGAATTTTCTTTTTACTCCCTATGAAAGTCTATGAAAGCCTGTCGACTTAAATGTATGTGAAGGATTAGGAGTATTCGAGATAATGTCGAAAGAGTCATTTTCTACTACTTAGCCACTCTCTTTATACAATTTTGAAATTTCAAATATTGATATGAATTACCCCTAACCTTCCTAAAATAGGGGCATGGCCTTCCTTTTTCTTAATAAATGCCGCACTTATAAAGTACAAGTGCATGCAAACATGAAATTTGGTTTCATTTCTTTGACTTCTGGATATATGTGGGCTTCTTTTTCAAAGCATGTCTTGCTTTTAGGTTTGTTTCACAAGTGGAGTAGCCATCACAAATAAAGGCTTTTTTATCTTATTTATTGCTTGAACTTTGAAGGTTGCCTTGGATGTTTTTTTTTTTTTGTTATAGTCCTTGACTTTCTAAAGAAACCGGACCTTCCTTTAAAGCATGCTACAAGAAAGAAGAAAAACATTAGTGACTACACATGAATGTAACAGAAGTTCTGTTTCAAAACCTGACCAGCCTACATAGACATCATTTCAGGGCATTGCAGGTGTGCTTTTGTTGTAAAGGCTGTTCAAAAACACACTGTATATCGCCAGATAAGATGCTTTGTCTAGGTCAACATCTAAGGCGGATTCGTATACAACTTATTTTTTATTCATTGCAGAATGCAACGCACTAAGAAAGACTTAATAATGAGTCAAAATCAATAGTGAGTCACTTTTTTGCTACTTTGTGTACTGTTTCTGAACAGAACCAAAGTACAAAGAAACTTTTCTGCAGGTAAATCATATATTATATTAGATATAATACTTATTTTATACAATAGTTCTAGATATAAGAAGTTGCGGACACATTATATTCATTTAGGGACAAACGTTTCCAAATAGTGTCTTTTTTAGCAAGGAAAATACAATGTTTTGTTCATTTCAGAGAAATGAATGAATCTCAGAGCATTACTAAATGGATCATTGAGTCGGTGATTTAGTGATTGATTCATAAAGGCAAAAGCTGCACACATTTGCGCTGTTATAAACCATTTTGTAGTATAAATAGTGGAAGTAGGGCTGGCACGGTGGCTCAGTGGTTAACACTGTCATCTCACAACAAGAAGATCGCTGGTTCGAGTCCCTGCTGGGTCAGTTGGCATTTCTGTGTTGAGTTTGCATGTTCTCTAGTTTCCCTTACAATCCAAAGACATGCAGAATGTGAATTGGGTAAACAAAATTGGCTGTAGTGTTTTCCAGTGCTGAGTTGTGGCTGGAAGGGCATCCGCTGCATAAAACAATAATTGACAATAATTGGCGGTTCATTCTGCTGTGGCAACCCCTGTTAAATAAGGGACTAAGCTGAAGGAAAATTAATGAATGAGTGAATTAATAGTGGAAGTAGTGCATTTATCCCAAAAATTTAGAAAAATTTAGAAAAAAAACGAGTGCACTATACAGTAATTGCCGGATGATGTATATATTTAAAGTGTGTAATGTTGAACACTTCATGCACTTAACAGTTGCTGCTTTGCTCACATAGCAGAAGGGGAGGAGCTATACAACTTTCTGATACTAAAGTTGGATTACTTTATTAGTTTGTATCATTCTACTAGTACAATTCTCCTACATAAGAAATTTGCACACCTCCCAATGGTGAATGAGATTATACTCATAGTTTAGTAAATTATTACACTTATTTGGCATTAAATGGAAATTAAACATTGACTGGAAATTTTAGTGATTTATTAATTTTCCCTTATTTATCAGGGGTTGCCACAGCGGAATGTACCGCCAACTATTTTGGCATATGTTTTACACAGCGGATGCCGTTCCAGCCACAACCCAGTACTGGGAAACACCCATACACACTCTCATTCACACACACACACTCATACACTATGGCCAATTTAGTTTATTCAATTCACCTATAGCACATGTTTTTGGACTGTGGGGGAAACCGGAGCACCCGGAGTAAACCTTTGCGGACAAAAGGAGAACATACAGTACAAACTCCACACAGAAATGCCAACTGACCCAGCTGAGACTCGAACCAGCGACTTTCTTGCTGTGAGGTGACTGTTCTAACCACTGAGCCACTGTGCTGCCGACTGGGAATTTCTGGGTAGTAAAAAAAATAACACTAGTGTTCGTTTAGGATGACATACACTCAACCATGTGGCTTATAAGTATAATTGTGCATTATATAGTGTCATTTGGGATGCAACAAGTCACTTGTGCCATTTCTATATGAATCATCTGTTTTGAACGAATCATTTGAATGAATGGTTCACTGATTAAAAAAGGAACTTGCCTCTACATACTGGCCATGTCAGTAGCATGTTTATTTCTCCATGACAGGCCTGAAAAGGTGCCAGCACAAAAACACTGAGCAAAATACCATTCAATTATCATTATTAAAATAACATCTGAAATCAACATTGTCTACACAAACTGTTGAAGTGAAAATGCCCTCATTAATTGACCACCCGATGCTGCAGGAAAGCAGGCATTTCTAGTGATCCCATCAGTTTTACCTCCTCACTCTTCCCTTTGTGTGTGAAGCCTGAGGTTTGTCTTTGATTTGACGCTCTTGTGACAGTAGCATCACCTGGGAGCCGCCCCTGGGGTGATGCCAGTAGGATATAATGTGTTTTTTGCAAGGGTGAAAAATGGCATTGTCTCTTTTCAATTTGGGAGCCCGGTCCCTGGCGAGGGGGCTTGTGCTGGCTGTGAGAAATGAGTACCTCTGGCTGCTGCGTTTGGCCTTTGGAGGAACATCAGGGCAAGGAAAGCAGTGAGCTGAAGATGCGCTTCACCTCTGTCGTAGATTTGTTGAAATGTTAAAAATGTCTGGGATCAATCCTGTTTCAATTTGCCGAGTTGTTGAGAAGAGTTATAAAGTCATAGCGACACTGCACTGTTTGAGTTCTCGGTGTATAAGATTTCTGTTGTCTCATAGGCTGCATTTACACTGCAGATCTTGATTGTCAATTTGTGACTGTCCAATTTTTTTACGACCCTTTTTTGACGATCTTTTAAAAGGGACTTGTATCCGATGTCTGCATTAACACTGCACACGGCAAAAGCTAAATGACCTGGAAAAAAAGACTGACGTAATAAAAGAGCCTTCTTTTCTCCATTTCTGTATTTAATTTGTTTGAAGGGTTTATTATTATTATTAATATTTCTTTTTGACAAGTTGTTTCGCTATAGTGTATGACAGAAAAGTTTTCATTTGGCCATATTTTTTTTAATCTAAGCTTTCTTAGCGTCATGTCCATAGTGTGATTTTATGTACACAATGTATGCAGTAGTTTTACATCTTGTTTATGTGGCGGATGTTGACATGCTTAAATACTTGTGCTACATGACAATATAAAGCTTTTTGTCCTTGTACACTACTGTACCTGACAAAAAGTCTTGTTGCTTATCCAAGTTTTAGGAACAACAAATAATAACTTGACTTCTAGTTGATCATTTGGTATCAGAAGTGGCATATAAGTGGCAAATGCTTCTAGATTACGCTTATTTTACCAAAATAAAGTATGATCATGCCTTGATTTTTAATTATTCAATTAGGACAGTAAGGTCTGACTTTGCTTAGACAAAAATCTTGTCACTTAACAGAAATAATGTACAGTATAGAATAGGGTGGTCGCAATACCATTAATTAATCTTACGATACTATACCAGCTGAAGTGTCACGATACCAAGTAGTATTGCGATAATAGCTCATAATTCATAACTCAGTTCTTTAATTCATAACTCATTATAAATACAATTGTCAGAAATACTATATTTTACATGTTATAATAGGTCTACTTGAATGTAATTCATAATTCCCTTATTATTGAAAAAAGTATTATTTGCACGTCACTTCACCTGAAATGTATTCATCCTTTGTTTATTTTGTTGATAACTGACCAACAAAAAATACATTAAAATAAAGATACAAATTATACCAAATTAAATGTATTACAAAAAGCATTTTTCCAAAAAAATTATATAGGCTATATGTAGTGGTCAAAAATTGTTTCAATGTTTCCTGTTGCTATTTTGGGTTTTTCATCTATTTTTTTTTTTTTTTTTTTTTTTTCAGTCTTATCAGGTTAGAATTTCACTTTGTGAGTTGTTCTTTTTAAGAGATTGTCATGGTTGTTGCAGCTACTAAATCTTATTGACAGGACATAAATGAACTGATTCAGATGTGCGTTCGAAACGTGAGAAAACATCAGAAAACGGGCAATCTTAAAGGGCTCCACAGATTATTTCAATAAAATGGTCTATTGTTGCACAAACATCTGAGCATTTTAGTGACTTTTTCACATGCAACATTGTCTATTGTAGATAGACCATTAATGAAGATACCGTTTACAGTAGCACCGCCAGTATATTGGAGCCATAGTATCGCGATACTACCATAGTACTGGTAAACTGTGCAACCCTAGTATAGAATATAAAGTCATGATGCAGTGGAAGAAGAATTAACATTGTGTATGACTACTTTGAGCTTGGACGACTGCATACATACATCTCTGCAATGACTCAAATAACTTAATGAAGTCATCTGGAATGGCAAAGAAAGCGTTCCTGCGGGACTCCCAGAGATTCTTTGGATTCATTTTCAATGCCTCCTTCATCTTACCCCAGGCATGCTCAATAATGTTCATGTCTGGTGACTGGGCTGGTCAATCCTGGAGCACCTTGACCTTCTTTGCTTTCAGAAACTTTGATGTGGAGGCTGAAGAATGAGAAGGAGCGCTATCCTGCTGAAGAATTTGCCCTCTCCTGTGGTTTATAATGTAATAGGCAGCACATATGTCTTGATATATCAAGCTGTTGATGTTGCCATCCACTCTGCAGATCTCTCGCACACCTCTATACTGAATGTAACCATGCTTTTTTCCTTGTGAGAATCTGTGAGAATCTTGGGTCCATGCTGGTTAGGTCTTCAGCAGTATTTGTGATGATTGGGATGCAGTTTCAACAAATGATTCATTAGAGAAATCTACCTTCTGCCACTTTTCCAAATGATCAACTGGAAGTCAAGTTATTATTTGTTGCACTTACACCTAGGATCGATGACAAGACTTTTGTCAGCTAGTGTATATGAGATTTTAGGTTTAGGACTCTGCTGAAGTCTGTTCTAAAATGAAAGCATCAAAGATGACGTCATTCGCAACCTTTCCTACACTGCAGATATAAGGGCACATACTGTATCTGATTCATGTTGGATAAATTTTCACATGAACAAGCCCTGAATCTGATTTGAGTGAATCTGAATCCATGTGATTCATGTTGTTATTATTATTATTATTTGTATTTTATTTTTTTAATTTTTTTCCTGATTTCACGTGCATGGGCCATTTCCGATCTGTGCCACATGGGAGAAAAATAAATCTGAATTGGGTCACTTGAACCATGCAGTGTAAATGCAGCCTTAGGCACAGTATTCACTGGGTGTGAATATGCTGTATCAGTGGTCCAGTCAGAAGTGGTCCGTAGGCCAATAATCAATATATTGACTTATTGTGCAATATTTGTACATGACCTCAATGTTTGGTGTTGCAATATATATTTACAAATTCACAAATAACGTCAAAGCCAATTTACAAAGACAATTACACCCCCCCCCCCCACCCCCCAATGTCAAAGTTAATAACTGGACATTAATTTAACAGGACGTTTAAAAGGATATATAATATGACATTTACATAATTTTTTACATCATATTACAGAATCTAAATTACATTTACAAATGAAAAGCATTAGTCTTGAAAGTGTTTATAGCTATTTGCATTACTATGCTGTTGTGTCATTCTATAATCAGTGGCATACAATGATCTCAAAATGACAACAATATCAATTATCACATTTTCTTTGACGATATACAATTCAACAAAAAATATTTACTGTGAAAGGCCTAGTGGTCAACAAAAAGTGTGCGAAAAAGTGTATCATCGCACTGAACTTGAGCAGACTGTGTGTGTTTGTTTGTTCTGCAGCTGTTTGTGTGACATTAACGTGAAACCAGACTTAATTTACACCAATTTGCCTGAAACCTTTATACCTTGTGCGGTATAGAAAATAACAATTGTGTGATCAAGTGACCAAGTTCAGCCACAGCTTTAGTGTTACAGTGTGGAGAGAGGGAGACTTCAGATTCTAGAGAGCTGTAGTGCAGAGTGATGCCATTAAAATTGTTGTGCCAATGTATGTATCTTCTAATTGCAATTGTTGTTAATTTGCAGCATTAATGAATTTGAACTAATTGTCGTCAATATGGAGCATACTAGCTTAAAGATAACCCTAGAGCTAACTTTTTCACTCATTTTAAACAATGGCTAGTCATGTGACGCATATAATGCTAATAGAATCATTCATTCATTAATTTTCCTTCGGCTTAGTCTCTTTATTCATCAGGGATCGCCACAGCGGAATGAACCGCCAACTTATCCAGCATATGTTTTACACAGCGGATATACATCGTGCTATAGATGAATTGAATAAACTAAACTGCCATAGTGTATGTGTGTGTGAATGAGTGTGTATGGATGTATACACACTCATTCATACACATACACTATAGCCAGTTTAGTTTATTCAATTCACCTATAGCACATGTCTTTGGACTGTGAGGGAAACCAGAGCACCCTGAGCAAACCCGGGGAACATGGGGAGAACATGCAAACTTCACACAGAAATGCCAACTGGCCCAGCCGGGACTCAAAGCAGTGACGACTTTGCTGTGAGGTGACAGTGCTAAGCACTGAGCCACCGTGTCGCCTCTAAAAGAAATCTACACTGTAAAAAGGGGTTCCACACAATACCTGCATGTTGTCCCAACACAAATCGAATAAGTTGACTCAATCGTTTTTACAAATGTAAGTGGATTGAACATAAAACTTTTAGGTTATCCCAAAAAAACCTTAAAAATTGTGCTGGTTCAAATCATATTAATAATTAGTTTAAACAAGCAGCAGAAGTAATTTTTGGAGTGTATGCTCATATGCCACAGCATTGTTAGTGACAAATGTTACAAAGTAAAATCTAAAAATTGCATTATTATAAAGATGACAGAAAACATGAGGACAGTTGCATTTTAAATCATACATAAAATGTTTTTTTTTTTCAAGCTGGGTGCTTCATTTTGTTTAAAAACTATCATGCTGGAAAAAAATAGTGAGAAATGTATCATGTCTAGTCTCCAGTCCCACATCAGTGAGCTTTTATTGCATTTATACAGTTGCATATGATGTTTCAATGTGGACGAGATACTTCTGAAAAACACTTGAACATGGACAGAGAGCATTTTGAAATGGAAAGGCTGTTATTGAATGTTTCCGAATGATGCAGGCACAGCTGTAGATGTAAATTGTGTTTTTCTGTTGTATTTGGTTTTCTGTCTTCGATTTTCTTCTGTTTCAGCACATTTGCTCAGAGACCTTTGTTTTTTCACCTTAATCATTTCAGATGTTCATCCTACATTCTTACCGTTTACTCCACTCACCAGTGGTAAACATGTCAGAAACAACAAGACCACTGATTCTGCCCAATGTGTTCTGAGTCACTTATTTTCAAATGGTAACCATTGACCCACTGCTTTACTGAACGACTAATGCACTAGTAAAAATGTCAGATCACATGCACACACACATTTTCAAAGTACATCATTCTGTGTGATTTATGAGCCATTTTCTCATGGGGACTAAAGAAATGTTCGCACAATGTCAAAATTTGCAGATATTGCTATACTTGTGGGGACATTTGGTAGAATACAATGTATAGTATATACACGCATTGTATCTCTGTATCTCTTTACTCCACACCTACCCATAAACTCAATCCTCGCATGAAACAAGCTGCAGTTTTACATCTTCAAAATATGCTTGGGTGGTAAATTGGAATACCATGGGATCTAAAAATAGCAACTGTTTAAGTTTCAAGGATTAAAAATTAAATCTAATTTATTTATTGCCTAAAATGCGCATGCATGATTGTCATCACGGGACAGCATGGAGGAGAAAGAGAGCACTACTTTTGCAGTTTGGCAGTGTTTCTGGTTTGGACTAAACAAGAACGAAGAGGTGGTAAATACAGACAGAAATTGTGCAACGAAAAGGTGACCACGAGAGATGCAAATACCGTCGCATATACAAAACCACTATCCACTGATTGTTGTGAGGATGGATCAGAGTTCACTCAGTGCAACAGTTTCAGTGCCTCCCGATGCAAAACCAACAACATCTAGGTCCACTGCCAGTACGCAGCCGATGATAATGAGGGCCTTCGGAATAACAACAAAGTACAAAAGTCACAGTGTCCAATGAAAAACTTGTACTGATGCAGTGACAACATACTTGGCGAAGGAAATGGTTTCTTTCCACACAGTAGAAAAAAAGTCCTTTAAGAACATGGTAAAGGTCCTGGATGCCCAGTACGAGCTGCATTTACGAAAATATTTCTCAGAAACAGCTGTCCCACATTTATATGGTAAAGCTAGAGACAATGTTCAAGTGCTTATGTTCTTTAGTAATAAAAGTTTTTCAGGTGATGTGATTTAATTTAATTGATTTGTGTGCGCATCTCTGCGCGGAAACTCTTCTGGATGTTTATTCATTCCTTCATTCATTCATTCATTTTCATCCGATTTTCTGGGACCAGGTCGCTCGGGCAGCAGTCTCAGGAGAGAACCCCAGACTTCCCTCTCTCCTGATACATTCTCCAGCTCCTCCGGGGGAATCCAGAGGCATTCCCAGGCCAGCCGAGAGACACAGTCCCTCCAGCGTGTCCTGGGTCTTCCCCGAGGCCTACTTCCGGTGGGATATGCCTGGAACACCTCCCTAGGTAGGCTTCCAGGAGGCATCTGAAACAAATGCCCAAGCCACCTTAGCTGACTTCTCTCGTTGTGGAGGAGCAGCGACTCTACTCTGAGTTCCTCTTGGAAGAAAACTTTCCCTGCGAAGAAAACTCATTTCGACCGCTTATATTCGAGATCTTGTCCTTTAGGTCATGACCCAAAGCTCATGACCATAGGTGAGAGTAGGAACGTAGATTGACTGGTAATTCAAGAGCTTTGCCTTTTGGCTCGGCTCTTTCTTTACCACAATGGACCGGTACATCAACCGCATTACTGCTGCCGCTGCACCAATCCACCGGTCAATCTCTGGTTCCTTCCTTCCCTCACTCGTTAACAAAACACTAAGATACTTGAACTCCTCCACCGGGGCTAAAGACTGTCCTCCAACCTAGAGATGGCAAACCACCTTTTTCCAACAGAGCACCATGGGCTCGGACTTAGAGGTGCTAATTCACATCCCAGCCACGTCACACTCGGCACTCTGGATGTTTATGTTAATTTAATTCTGTTTGACTGTTGTATTTGCATTTTTTTTTTTTTATAAACTACTGTTTGTTGCTAATAAAAGTTGTTAATATTGTTTTGCATGTTATCTTGTTATTATTTCAGTATTAGTGTTTGGTATTCAGTTTCTGAATGGTTTAGGCACAAGCCAGATGTTTTGTGACACTGTCTGAGCCTTACAATATATATATATATATATATATATATATATATATATATATATATATATATATATATATATATATATATATATATATATATATATAATTTTTATTATTCACACTAATATCATATACTGAAGTAATATAGGGAGGAGATTTGACAGTATCAAAATTTAAATACCGCCCAAGCCTACTTCAAAATACATAATTCTGTGTGATTTACAAGTCATTTTCTTATGGGGAAAATGCTGTACATGAGGACTACAAGCTATATACACACATACAGGTGAACATTTAAATCTCCATAGGTCTGCTAAGACACCTTAGTGCTTGTTTTAAGCTATTAAACTCTTTACAATGTCTATGCCGTGGGATATTATGAGGAATGAGTTATGTTTTGCTCATATTGTGGATCTTTGTTTGACTCTCAAACTTTTGCCGTGTGCAACTTTCCTCCACAGATTCGAAGCAAGAGCTATTAGTCACAAAGTTTACAGAAATGTCACTCTGACCATCTGTTTGTCCTTAAAGTCATTCATTCTACTCCTGCCGAAGGTAGATAAATTACACTTTACAGCTGTCAGTGCCACTAGCTTCATGTTTACATTTTTTTGGGGGAAAGTAAATAAGTAATGAGCGTTTGTAATTTATTATGCTTAGAGGCACTTAGAGGGAAAACAAGTTCCTCTAAGCATAATGGCGTCTTTCATTCTGCCGGAGAAAACGTCAGAAATTGCCAACTGTTATTTTTTTATGCCTCATTACAGTGCGCAAACAAAAAGCGCTCAATATTGTTCCTTTGTTTCTGTAGAACTAAAGAGCTTTCGTTGCGTAAATCAATATTTGCTTTGCAGTGAAGTGGCGGGCTAATTGAATGATTCACTATTTAATTAGTTAATTGATGTCAGTTATCACAAACGAGCATCTACTGTGATTAAAAGTGCATCTGGGTAATAGCGGATGTTATTGGAAGGTGACAGCATTGAAATGAAGGTAAATTGCAATGAGCCAATAATGGCACAGATGCCTTGGACTCATTTGTTGTACTTGATGTCAGTTAGAGTAACATGTTGACCATTCTTTAAATAACAGCAATAGGAGATGAAGTCATATTATTGCAACCAGGCCTCATTCTGATTACGTACTCTTATATACATTCCTGGAGATCGCCAAATACGTCCCTGGGGCTATGTTTTTTCAGTTTTTGTCTTCGCGAGTCTATCAGAGGCCAATGTGTATGCTTTTTGAGATCTCAAATTTCTCTAGCGAGTATCATTTGCACCTGCTGATTTAAATCCACCTGACTGACTGACCAACCGATTTCCCCCCCACACCCCCTAACACTAAACCCAACCAATACTGTTTTGAAAAGCACCAATTGACCAGCTGACCCACTTCTCTTAACCCAACCGACAATGTTTTCAAAAGCAATCCAGAAAAAGAAAAACCCTCGCCTGGTTTTTACCACATTTTTAGATTTGACCACATTCTCACCCTGTGATTTACTTGTTTATTTTATTGTTTGGCTTTTGAGCTGTATTTTTATATGAAACCAAAAATTCACCAAATTTGGCACACAGTAGGTTGTTTTTCCGCCCCCTACATTTAAATGATTGAAACATAGTCATCTCACACATAACTTACAGTACTTCAGTCTCCGTGACTTGCAAATAGTCTTGCGTTATCATTTGAGTGAGGACCTTGACATGCCTAAGTACACTGTGTAATTCTGCATTATATTAAAATCCATAACAGAAGGTCAAAACATTAGAAAACATGACCAAGACAACAAAAGTGCTTATTTTTGAGTGATATGAGATTGTTGACCTCAGAGCATACTCATTCAGATTCATTCCGTCCATTAGTGCATGTCCATTTATTCAGAGAACATTGTGTTCTTTAGACCCACATCAACAAGTCATACCCTAAGTAGAACAAGAACATGGCATTCTTTTTTTAATGCTTTTCTTCAGTATTTATTTCTTTTTGGGGATTTAATTTGAAAGATTTGAAAGAATAACAACCATTCATTAATTTCCTTCGGCTTAGTCCCTTATTTATCAGGGGTCGCCACAGCAGAATGAACCACCAACTTTTACAGCAATGAACCCAATGAACACCCAGAATGAATAACAATCAAATTACAGCTAATTTTTAGAATAGTATGTATTTTTCACTAGCTATGTTTCCATCGAAATATGCTAATTAAATTTGTGCAAAAATGGAAAGTCACATGAAAAAAAAAAACGTTTCCATTCAATGAGTCAAAGAGAAACAAATCGTCACTTCCTGATTAACTGGCAACAATTATTAAAAGTAACACACACTGTAAAAAAAAATCCGTAATTTTATGGTTTATTTCCGGCATATGGGGTGCCGGAAAAACAAAAATGTAAAATAACGGAGGTTAAATTACAGAAATTTACTGTAAAATAAAATTACAAAATTCAAAAAGGTTGAATTGCAGGAATTTACCAGAAAATGAAATTTAAGGAAATTTCTGTAATTTAATGTCCGTTATTTTACAGTAAATTTCTGTAATTTAACGGCAGTTATTTTACGTTGTTTTTCCGGCACCCCAGCTGCCGGAAATAAACCATAAAATTACAGATTTTTTTTACAGTGCACATAAAAATAGGTGGATAGAAACAGCTATCAGTGATTATATGAACATCAACATACTGTACTTGTTGGAAAAGCTTCAATGGCATGCATTCAAGCATTTATTCTGAAGATATACTGAGTAAAACAAACATGTGTGTTCGTAGCATGCTCTCACTAGCTACTTCACTGTGTTTACTTTTTCAATGCATCATTAAAGCAAATATCAGCCAATCACATTACAGCAACTTGCATGTAAACATGGTCAGGACTATCTCTTCAGAATGAGGTGGTTTACAGTAAGTGATTTTAAATGTGATTGTGGATTCCAAGTACATACAGTATAGTGTAGGCTTCTCTCAGTATATCAGAAACTGCTGATGAACTGGGATGATCATATATAACCATTTCTAGAGTTTACAGAGAAAGGTCGAAAAAAATATAAAATATCCAGTAAATAGCAGTTCAGCAAAGTTCACCAGTGGTTAGGCAAATTGGAGTGTTGGACAAAATACCATTTCAATAAACTGGACGATTTCATGGCTTCAGGTGATTAGCTCATGGCATATTTCAAAATGTTCTCATTTAGACTGTACATAGCTGCGATAGGAAGTAAAAAGGCCTTGGTAGTTTTGCTTGTGTGTCAGGTTTCAAGTGTAATCCCTTATAGTGTAATAATCTTACATTCTGATATTTTGTTTTGCTGCGATACATATTGTGATATGAATACAATGTCACCAGATAGCTTGAATAGCTCTTTTTGGAAAGAATTAATTCAACAATGTCAAACACAATACCAAATATGAAGTGCCTGATCCGGTAAAAAGTGAATGCACCTTTCCCTTCAAATGCTAGCAGAATGCTAATGGAAACTTTATCAGTACACAGTTCATGGATCAATTTCTTCCTCCATATCACAAGTGTAAGTAAGTGCGATTAAAATGGTTGCCTCCTTGTTTTCTCTAGCTCTCAAATATGTATTTAATTGTGTTTTGTTATTTGTAATCGCTCCATGTGGCTTGTAGTGTATCTGGTTAACTCTATGTCTAAGGCCACATTGAAAATGCTGTGTGCTGCTTTCTTTAGAAATTAATTGCATTTGTAAGCTTGCAATCCTCTGCCGTTTGTCGTTGCTATAGCCACCATCAGCTGTTCCTACACACATGAAGCGGTCTAGTTTCAAAATAGTTTAGCTTTTGCCACTGTGTGGATTAATACTGAATGTGTGTCATCGGGTTAAGAATAGGGCAATATGCTGCTGTTAAACTGAGTTGATTTAATGCACTCCTGCATTGGGCTCACACATATAAGTTACTCTGCACTCTGGCTACTTCAGCAATGTTGATAAGCCCTGGTGTGTATTTCTTTTCATCTCGCGCTGAACACAGTCAACCAATCACAACATACAGATTAGCCTCACGCAACGGAGGGGTTTGGGAACAAATGAATCGCTGAAAGAATCATATGGGAGTTGTTGGGTTAATTAGGTAAAAATAAATGCATATTATAAGACAATCAAAGTGTTTTATGACCTTGCATGCATATCAGCCTGTTGTTGGAGACACCTAAAACCAAAATATGAACCTCTTTAATGCATAATAGGGGCTCTTTAATGCTCTGCTTACACTGTCACAGGCCTTAAAAACACATGCAAATGATAAACTTTCATTCTAATATGGTTAAACTCTTTAGTGATTCTCAAAATCTTCGATGTTCTGAACTGTGGCCCCTGCTCAACTTTAACACCAACATATAAACTCCACATTGCACTTCCTGCAGTCCCATTTCACTCTGATCATGCATTCATGTTCTGGTGTGGTCACTCAAGTGACTAGATCATGTTTTATCATGGTTTCTTCCTGAAATAATTCAAGCTTTGAATTAAGAATCTTTCAGTTTTCTCTGGACTTTATAAAAAGACTCACTGCAACACGTTTACAGCAATTAAAATTGCTAACATCATAGCTGACTGTTTTAAGTCTAATTAGGTAAACTCGCGAGTAACTTTTGACCTCTTGTATTTCACATTTGATGTTGAAAAGATTATTGCAATAATGTAAGAGTGTCTTTGTGGTCAGTTATTTTAATTGCTTGGATATGAACATGCTCACTATTTAGCCTTCTACAGAATAATCACTGTTTTGAAGGGTCAAAAGTAACTTCACCACAAGACTCCGATTATATATTCTATGTAGCTTACTGGCGAGTTGGTGAAGTTTAGTACATTCCAGCATCATTAAACTTTTAAAACATGTCAGAGGACTGCTCTGAGACAAACAGAACCAAGTGCTTACAGTATATGCTTCATTAGTATTTTAGTATTTTATAAAAAGTCAGACGTAATCAAAATATACATGAATGTTTTGGTTTTAAGCAGCAGAAATGGGCTTCAGGATATGTTGATACTGTAGCCTGTATGTGCACAGTTTTCTTCACTTGCAGGTTAATTTTTGTTATTCTTATGCTGTCAATTTAAAAGTGGTCACTTATGAATTTAGCCAACGATATGTAACTAACAGCCAACAATGTTACAATTTAGCCTCTGGCAGACATCTTCTGAATTAAGTTGTTTACAGCATGCGTGTTTACATTACACTGGCATAATGTGATGCAGCAGGATACTAATTTTAGAATTGATGGATGCTGCAGAATAAAAACAATTATACTTTTAAATGTACTGAATTTGGTCAGTACTGGGCATTTGATTATGCTTGTAAATGTTTCCCATTTTTACATTTAAATTACTATCATTCTCTTAAAATTGGTCTTGATCTGTTAAAAAAATAAATAAATAAATATGGTGTGTATACGTATGTACTGGGGGAAAGGAAGAAAAAATCTATGTGTTATTGATCGATTGGTATATTAAAATATGTAGGTGGTTCTTATGATCACTGTGGGTCAGTTAATGAACATCTAAACACATTTAAATGCTTAAACTGGGTTTTAAAACATTCAAATAAAGTTGGAAGTTTATGAGAACTGGGCTGCATCAGAAATCACCTACTAAGTATCTACTGTATTTGAATTTAAATGTACTACTCAAAAGTATGTTCCTTACAGTATGAATGTGAGTAGTATGAATGGAACTCGGGTCAGTTGCGTCGCTTCACTCTCATTCATGAATTCTCTTGCTGTGCATCATGGGATATAGCATGGCGTCCATCAGATGCGCACTTCAGAATCTCTCTGGAAGTAGTAGGTCATCCAGGTAGTTCTCACATACTGTTTTTCGAATTCTATAGATTCGGTCATACTACTCAGCTCAAATACTGCTTTTAGCGTACTATATTTGTATTTATAGTTCAAATTTAGGACACAGATCTGGTTTGTTGTTTATTTTGAGTGATTTTTATATGAGCAATTGCATGCAAAATCAACCTTGCCATGAAAAAAATCACCAAAATAACACAACCGTTTCTACATTTTGTGTAAGCAAGTATTTTACAGCAAAATACTCAAATGTCTCTGTCAATGTTTTCAAACTCTTATATTTGATTTATCAAAGTCACACAAGAGGCAATTTTACATTGTCACATCCATAACGGAGAGATGTCACATCCATAACAAAGCTTTGTTCTCATAAAAGCAAAAAATGTTACATAAAATGAATAAGAGCCAACTCTTATTCTTTTGAATAGTATCATTTCTTGTGGGTTGTGCAGTTTAATTCACAGAATTTCTACAAAATATGTTGAATTAAATTGAATTTTTTATTTGACAGATTTTAGACAAACTGTACAAACATACAAGTATCCCATACATTTTGAAATAAAACTGTGGAGGATAAAAACATAATAAAGCCCTGGGTTTGTTTCCATTGTGGTCCTCACTGTTACAGAACACATACAGTTAATGCATAAAACCAAACAGTACCTCCACATTTTAAAACAGGAACAAAATTATTCACAATACAATTACAAATATATATATTTAAACATCATCATCAACCATGCAAACTAACTATCCTCATCAATCAACCATCTTTTGACACTTTTATGAAAGTCCCTAAATATTTTATTTCCTTGATCGATTTTGGTAATTTGTTCCACATGAATGCACTTGTATATAAAAACATATTTTTCCCCACTACACTTCTAAATTTAAATAAACAAATATTAATATCCCAACCCCTAGTCAGGGCCGGATTAACCAATGGGCAAAATGGGCACAGTCCCAGGGGCCCGTGTGCACTTGGGGGCCCTGCGAGGGGAGAAAAAAAAAAAAGCTAATTTTGGAGTGTCTATTTAGGCTAAGTGCAAATAGCGCACCTCGTTGTAATAAGCTGGTTGAGTGCTTCCCGCCAGCGCCATTTGATCGACCGAGATAACATAACTAAAGAGAGCAGAAGACAGCATGTAGGAATGGCGCAGCTCGTAAAGCGCATGGAATCATGTTTTCGATCATGAAACCGGTTTGAATCCAGCGTCTGATGAACACATTTTTCTTTTTTCCCCCATTACATATCAGATTGGAAATACATTTATTTTCAATAGAAAAGAAATGTTTTAGTTTAAAAATGTAAACAAAGTATATAAAATATATAAAATGAGTCACAAGGTATTTAATAAGGATAATAAGAATAATAAATATTCTATAAACAGTTATTTTCCATCTGGTGTTAAATGTTAGCGACATCTTAATAAAAGTAATCCGTATTTACAATGTTAGTCGCCTTGCTTCACCCATATTCTCCGACCTCATGGAGAGAGAGACAGAGAGAGAGACAGAAAAAGCCACTGAAGAGGAGAGAGACAGGAGAGAACTGGTACAGTGTGTGTGATTTCGGATACTTTCAGCTTTATAATCACATGCTTTTTGCCTATACTCTCCTTCATCACGAGGGAGACAGTAGGAATCATTAATCAGTGTGTGTATTATGGAAGACTCAGATATAGAACTGGATTGGAGAGGTGATATCTCCAAATCATATGCATTATAAGTTTGTAGAAGTTATACATTAAAAATACCCTTAAATATAATTTTTTATTACTGCTTCAGTGAACTTAAAAAATACTAATATAAGTAGTGAAAATTAATGGATTTTAATATACTTGTTTATCAAAGTATGCTTTAAATGCTTTTAAAATCAGGTAAATCTTTGTTGACTATAAATATATGTACTATGTCATTTATTTAAAAAATGTGGGCAAAATATTATATCTTATTTTTTAATTCAACTATAGAGGTGCGGCCTTGTAGGGGGCCCTACAAGACATTGTGCCCAGGGGCCTCTGAATTCTTAATTCGGGCCTGCCCCTAGTACTGTATGAATGCTGTTGCCTCACCATTTGAAAATAGTTCAACAAAAAACTAGGAACCACATTATTAAATATTTTACGTATCATTCCCAGTTTAAAAAAAAAAAAAAAACATACTTTTTTACTCACAGTTAACAAATCAAATTCTTTAAAAGAAACTTTAAAAAATTATTTTTTATTTTTTATTCATACTAATTTAATTTGTGCCTTTTGCAGTTTTCCTTCATACTCTGTGAGAAGCTACTATACCAAAATGAGGCAGCCTAATCAAAATGCGGTTGAATCAAAGCTCCTGCCAATAATTTTAAAGAATGAACATCCAACAGATTAGCTTGCCTTGCTAAGAAACTAATTTTTCCACAAATCTTCGTAAAAACCTTTCTTGCTATAACATCTCCTGATAATTTATTATCCATTAAACATCCCAAATCATTTACTGCATTTTTTGACTCAATTATCAAATTATTAATCCCAACCACAAAAGAACCATCTTTCTTTAATTTCACTCTGTAAACTCACTTACTTTTTTGATCACATCCATAACGCAAGATATTTTTCTGATCCCATAACTCTGTGGTTAGTCGTTTTGCAAAATATAAACAGATGTTTCAATATAATGTTAACATATACTCTCTCTGTGAATTAATCTTTTGAATGTGTACCGCAAATATCCCATCCATAGTGCTGGAGTTGCTGGGATATGTAAGGATGACTAAGTCCCTCCATAATATCAGACCCTGAGAACTGTTATGAAATTCCAAGACAAGGCAAGACAATGAGAATTGTCAGGCACTAACACAAAAAACTTTCTAATCTGAGAAGATCATCATCTAGAAAAAGCAGTTATTCAGCTGTCTCGATCTTGCAGGCTAAGTCCCTCTCTCTGCCCTTGACTTTACTTTCTTCACCAGAGCAGATCACACACATTTCACACAGAATGTATAAGTTTTTAATATGATGTATCTTGTGGCTCTATATTCATGTTTGATATCATTTTAAATGATGTATGATTGGTAAAGTGGTCTTAAAGTCACTGTAATATTTACAATTTCTCTTAGTGTGGTTTATTTATAAACTAATTTCGAGAGGATCACATGCTTATGATCAACACGGCTGGCACCTTATTAGCTCCGTAATCTGCCCTATTAGATAATTATGGACACACTATAAATAACCAGAGATTTCACTTCAGTTATCTTTGTCTCGAAGTTCCCCCCTCCTTCCACCCCTACTTCCACCCCTTCCTATAGAGCGACACGGCGGCCCAGTGAATAGCACTGTTGCCTCACAGCAAGAACGCTACCAGTTCAACCTCCCATTGAGCCGGTTGGCGTTTTTGTGCGGAGTTTTTATGTTCTCCCCGTGTTCGCGTGGGTTTCCCCCGGGTTCCCCGGTTTCCTCCCACAGTCCAAAAACATACACCATAGCCAATCGACTAAACCAAATTATTGCCTAAGACAACTTTAGTTTACACTTTTCACACGGTGATAAGCGGGGGAGTTCTCGAGACCTTCCTGAGCTCGAACTTCTCTCTCGCCCTTCTAACGGGAGGGAGCCCCTGGCTCGAGGATATACGAGCTCAGGGCTCTCTCCCGGGACAGCATGCCAATTACGCTTTATTGATCATCAGCTAAGTGTGAACTCTTGAATATCTGTTAATTTGGGTTTTGACTTTGATAAGAGCTTTTCTAGATGCTCCACTCCAGGGAAAATGGTCTTCACATCTCATCTCACAACTCATGACCAGGCAAGGGTCTTTGTGAAGCTTTTATTGTCTGCAATTTATGAAGGTTTGTTGTGATTTTGAGTATTTAAGGGAAAAGTGCAGAAGTGTCTGTGGGATCCTGTAGCCAGGATACCCAGTTGCAGTGTGTGAATCTTTAAACTCTGGTAATTGATGTTGTACATTTCTTAATTGGCTTATTTTGTTTAATTATGTGAATTGGAATGGAAAATCTTTACCTGACAAATAAATGTAAAATTCTTGTTCAAGTCTAACATCTCCTGAAAGCATTGTTACTAGTAGATTGTTGAGGCTGATGTTTCTGCAGCCTACAACCATGATTTGTTTACACATTCAGGCTCAATGGATGGAGCATAGGCACAGCATTAGAGACCTGTTGATTTCTAACAATCACTGACTTAGTATGATATAATCTAGTGGCTAAATCAGACTTTCTTTATGTATGAGCGGTCTAATATTACTTAAAGGAAATTAGCTTACGGTTATATCTAAGAACCAGAACTGGTGAGGCTGTGTCTGTGAGTAGATGTTACTGGCCAGCATACTGACTCTAAGCAACTTCAGATAAAGGATGAACCATTAACTGATAATAGGAATTTATTAGGTTAATCGATCTAAGTTAGACCAAATCACAACCTATAAGGTGATCAGCTTGAATTAGATCAATCTAAATTTAAATTATTATAAATTGGAGTCGGCGGCGCAGTAGTTAGAGCTGTCTTCTCACAGCAAGAAGGTCGCTGGTTCGAGCCTCGGCTGGGTCAGTTGGCGTTTCTGTGTGGAGTTTGCATGTTCTCCCTGCGTTCGTGTGGTTTTCTCCAAGTGCTCCGTTTTCCCCCAGTCCAAAGACATGCGCTACAGGTAAATTGGGTAGGCTAAATTGTCCGTAGTGTATGAGTGTGAATGAGTGTGTATGGATGTTTCCCAGAGATGGGTTGCAGCTGGAAGGGCATCCGCTGCGTAAAACATGTGCTGGATAAGTTGGTTCATTCCGCTGTGGCGACCCTGGAATAATAAAGGGACTAAGTCGAAAAGAAAATGAATGAATTAATTAATGAATAAATAAATTGGAGTCAGATTAAATTCGGAATTGGAAACAAATTAAAATACATTCATTCATTCATTCATTCATTTTCTTTTCGGCTTAGTCCCTGGGGTCGCCACAGCGGAATGAACCACCTAAAATACATTTTAACAAATAAAAAATATTTATTTTCACATGTGCTAAAAAGGCTTACACACATTTAACCTTCACCCATGTTGTTAGTTCCATCATTGGACTAATAGATGGACCCTTACAGATGCTTATTTCCCAAAACCTCCTAGAGCACAAAAAAACTTCAGGAATCAGCTGGAGGAAATGAGCACTACATACTATCATTTACAATAAATGTCCATTTAAGGTGTCTAAAACAAGACAAAACGTTCCAGCGGACTCTTAAAGAGTTTAGAGTGTTTCATCATGAAATGAAACCAACTACGGTCAGCTTTTATCAAATTGTAAAATGGCTTTGACACTTTGGACCCAAGTGTCTGACCTTTTCCGAGACAAAGCGTTCCTCGCTGATCTGGCCATTGGGCGGTTTTGTGGGTGAGGGTCATCAGTCATTAGTCCATGAGAGGAAAAGAGGAAGCGGGTCAATACAGATTCCTTCCCTGTATGAAAGGTGGCGAGGCTGTGCGTATTAGATGAAATGTTGGCATAGCGATTCCAGACGCGATCCTTCAAAACATTATGAAACTTCTATCCATCACCGCACGCCTTCAGCCTTACCTAAGATTCAGCATGGGCTGGGAGACCGAAATAAGGTTTCCTGAAGGATAAAACCGTATTATCTATATCCACTAACCACCTGACCCTTGTGTAGGAGCCATTACTCATTTCCTCCCTCTCCTTTGCTGTTCTCCAAGCACAAACGAAGGCTCTTTGTGGAGGAGAACACTTTAGTAAAGTGCACTATTATTGGAACAGACTCTTTTTATTCCCACTCTTTCAGACTCATTATTCCTCAAACTAACAGAACACCCACCGCTTCCACTCTCTTCACGTCTGACTTCCGGGTCTTTTTCTCCAGAGACGATGCAGGGACTTTGAAGGAGTCTCGTGGGATGAGCTTGATTTGGAGGGAAGGGGACTGGTGGATTATCACACTTTGATCAGTGTTTCCTCGTTCTCCTGTTAATGCAAATACACATGCACAGATCTTCACACTAGTTTAGATGATTTACTGTGGAAGTCCTCAAAAGGTGCAAAGAATTGCTGAACGGATGTTTTTTAGAGCTCTCGAGACTCTTCAGAAGACTTGGAAAATTGGAAAGTTCCTTGTGAGGAAAAGTATAAATATATGTTTTTATACCACACTTTAATGTTTGAAGTTTGGTGATGATTAGTTTGTAGCATTTGATCAATTACTGAACATTTTTAATTATTATTATTAATGTAACTTTAATAGTTTTGTAGTTTTATATACAGTTGAAGTCAAAATTATTCAATTCAATTCAATTTAGCCCCCCTGTATATTTTTTCCCCAATTTCTGTTTATCGGAGAGACGACTTTTTTTAAACAAAAATTTTAATAACTAATTTCTAATAACTGATTTATTTTCTCTTTGCCATTATGACAGTAAATGATATTTGACTAGATATTTTTGAAGATATTAGTATTCAGCTTAGTGATATTTAAAGAGGTTAACTAGGTTAATTAAGTTAATTAGGTAAGTTATAAGGTAATTATGAAAATCATTGTATAATCGTGGTTTGTTCTATAGACAATCAAAAATGTGTGTGTGTGTATGTATATATATATATATATATGTATGTATATATATATATATATATATATATATATATATATATATATATATATATATATATATATATATATATATATATATATGTATGTATATGTATATATATATGTATATAGCTTAATGGGGCTAATAATTTTGACCTGAAATGATTTTTTAAAAATTAAAAAATGAAGACTTTCTCAAGAAGAATTTTTTTTTTAAGGAAATTCTGTGAAAACAATCCTTGCTCCTAAACATCATTTGGGAAATATTAAAAAATCACAGGAGGGCTGTATTATGTTTTTTTTCATTATTATTAATAATTAAAAAAGGTAATTCATAATTTACAAATCCATTTGTGCACCAGTAATCAGAGTACTTTTTTCCCAGATTTTTTTTTTACCACGGATCCATTCTTTGTACCTCACTTAAAATATCTACAGTAAGATGATTTGGCAGATCCTGGATCTTTTAATTTTAATGGCTGATCTCTGGCTACTTTGGTTCTTCAAACAAGTTCGCAAATCAGATTAAACTATTTGGATAAACTGATTTGAGTTCGCTGTGTGTGTTGTGAAGGACAGATCTATTCAACCCAGGCTCATTTTAAAAACGTACCTTTATACTGTATACATTTCTGGGGGGTGCTAAATACGTCCCAGGAGCTAAGTTTTTCTGCAGTTTTTGTTTTCGTGAATCCACCAGGGGCCGCTGTGTACTCTTTTTCAGATCTCAAATTTCTCTTGCGAGTGCCATTCGCACCTGCTGTTCTCGCGTAAATCCACCAGAGGCCACTGTCGACTGACTGTTTTACTGACTGTATGACTGACTGACCGATCGACTGACCCACCCTCCTCCTTCCCTAAACCCAACCAATAGTATTTTAAAAAGCACCAATTGACCTGCCCACCCACTTCCCTAAACCCAACCAACAGTTTTAAAAAGCAATCCAGAAAAAGAAAAGCCCTCGCCTGATTTTTACCACATTTTACCACATTTTCACCCTGTTATTTACTTGTTTATTTAATTTTTTTGGATTCTGTTTTATCTTACCTGCTTTCTGGAACTGTTCTTCACCGGACTTGAACCTCATTGTTGTGGTCATCTCCTCTCTGCATCTCAAGTCCACTGACGTACATGGCGAGCTAACTGGACATACTGGCTACAGTGGGAAAGCCGTCCGTACAGAGGTAAGCGGTCAGCTGGTAAGCGTAAAAAGGAACGGCATCATATCGCCCTGGAGCGTTCATTTTAAAAATCAAACGCAGCCATGCATTCTTCTGACTACATAAGTCGCAAACTCCAGAAATGTATATAGGGCTACACTTTCAGAATGAGCCCATGTTGGATTTATCGATCCTTGAAATCATGATTAGCAGTGCAACGATTGACTGATAGCAAAGCAACGTAATGACATCATCTGATTAATATTCAATTATCCATGTAAGCAAAATTATATAATAAACAGTTTACTATGAATTTTAAATACGATAACTGTCCACATTTGTTGTGGGCTGTGGGCTTTACAGTTTCATGTGTCAAAAGTATTTAGCAATTTATTTAGTTTTACTTTTAAAGCGGATTTTCTTTATTATAGTAGGCCTGTTCAAGTTTTTTAACAAATGGCTGTTTAAATTTTGCATCAAAAAAGCATTTTGGTCGATGCAGTGGCGCAGTAGGTAGTGCTGTCGCCTCACAGTTTGAGCCTCGGCTGGGTCGGTTGGCATTTCTGTGTGGAGTTTGCATGTTCTCCCTGCGTACGTGTGGGTTTTCTCCGGTACAAGTGAATAGGGTAGGCTAAATTGTCCGTAGTTTATGAGTGTAAATGAGTGTGTGTGAATGTTTCCCAGAGACGGGTTGCGGCTGGAAGGGCATCCGCTACGTAAAAACGTGCTGGATAAGTTGGCAGCTCATTGCGCTGTGGCGACCCCAGATTAATAAAGGGACTAAGCCTAAAAGAAAATGAATGAATGAAAAGCATTTTGATATTGGTATGTGTCTGCAGCTTTTGTGAGAATAGTATGTGTTTGTATCTAAAAAGTACATATTAATAAATGCTCTCTTTCAATCCCTTGGGGAGAGAACACCCCTATTTTTGAACTTTTATTTCGGAGTGTAGATTGCATAACAGTTTTATTTATCTTATCATATATATATATATATATATATATATATATATATATATATATATATATATATATATATATATATATATATATATGAAATAAGCAGGTTTGAGCTACCAGACCTGTTGCGAGTTTTGAAGAACAAAACGATCCTGGATCATGACAAGTTGTCAATAACCAAATCCAGCTAATTGAGTAATCACATATGAAGAAGGGACCCCATGACATCTAGACATGTTGCCAGATCCAAAAATACATAGTTAAATAAATATATGTTGAAGATGCACTGAATCTTGTAAAATACATTTATGTAAATGTATTTAAATAGCCACTAGTTTGTTGTATTCATTTCATTTATTTAGTAGTCTCTTGGGGTAAAACACATTGTGTCAATCCTGGGTAAAATTAGTGCCAGTCAAAAATAATGAGCTTACTGGTGATTTAAAGTAAAAAAAAAAACACCACAGGCGGTAGTGGCTCAGTGGTTAGCAGCACTGTCACCTCAGAGCAAGCTGGGCCAGTTGGTATTTCTGTGTGGTTTGCATGTTCTCCCCGCGTTGGTGCTCCAGTTTCCCCCACAGTCCAAAGACATGCGCTATAGGTGAATTGGATGATCACAAATTGGCTGTAGTGTACGAATGTGTGTGAATGTGAGAGTTTATAGGTGTTTCCCTGTACTGGGTTGTGGCTGAAAGGCTGCGTAAAACATATGCTTAAATAGTTGTCGGTTCATCCCTCTGTGGTGACCCCTGATATTCAATGAATAAATGAAAAACATCAATGGAGATCAGAAGATGATTTAAAGTTATGAAAAAAAATCTCAGTGTACACTAAAAAGTCATCCTATTTAATGTACAATACAGTAGATCAATATTTCCATAGTCTCACACAACAGTAGTAAATGTCCTGCAAATCACATCCGCTGTCATGCAATAGTCTCTCCTCTCTCAGGTGTCAGAGGAAACAATTGAGGCATTAAAAAGATCTCAGTCTTGCTCTCATTCTTTAATGTGGAAAATCCATAGAGTTGCCAAAGGAAACGCACCTCTTGCGGTGCTGTAATTTCCTCGCATTAGTGAGCTAATATTCAGTCCAAACACCCAGTGGAGCAGTAATCAAGGGCTTTCTCTTTCTTGTTTTTGCTTTACTCTTTCTCTTCTTCTAGAATTGCTCTGAATGTCAGTGAAACGATTATATGTAAATGCATGCTAACAGACGCCTTTTTTACTCTTCCTCCTGCCTGCGCCCACCCTTTTCTTTGTGTCTCCTTTCTGTGCCACAGTGTCAGAGTCGGCATGGGCAATACAGAGGTGACATTTCAGGCAGACAGATTAGGCCCCACTCCAATTAATTTCTCCTCCCTTCCCACCGTTAAATACACAATCAGGCAAAGGCAAAATGTCAGCAAAACAAACGAGCAACTGCCACATGACTGACAATTACTGCAAAGCGGCTCAGAAATGCCAATATGTTGAAAGCGCCACCGCCTCCTGAGATGAATGAAGGGGCAAACATCCTTGTTTGGGGCTGTGGAGCATGTGTGTGTGTGTGTGTGTGTGTGTTTCGCCAAGTTCAAGCAATTACACAGCACTGATCTTTTTGTGCTTTGTAGAGCATCTTTGCTGGAGGGAGAATGGCCAAAGCCGTTTTTCTTTAGATGCATTACATATACATTTCTTTCCATTTAATTGTAATAGAACAGAGATGTATTCAAACCAGGCTCATTCTGAAAACGTAGTCCCATGGACGTTTCTGGAGACCGCGAATTATGTAGCCGGAGGTACGTATGGCTGCATTTCATTTTTTAAGCGAACGCTACAGGGGTCTTATGACGCCATTCCTTTTGGCGCTTACCGGCTGACCGCTTACCTCCGTGTGGAGGCCTTTCCCACCGCAACCAGTTTGTCCGGTTAGCTCGTCGTGTACGTCGACGGACTTGAGATGGGGAAGAGCGGTTCCAGAAATCAGGTAGGACAAAAACAGAATCCAAAAAAATTAAATGAACAGAGTGAGAATGTGGTAAAATTTCAAAACCGTGATAAAAATCAGAGGAGGGCTTTTCTTTTTCTGGACTGCTTTCGTAAACCATTGGTTGGGTTTAGGGAAGTATGTGGGTGGGCAGGTCAATCGATAAAATTGGTTGGGTTTAGGGAAGGAGGAGGGTGGGTCAGTCGATTGGCCGGTCGCCCAGTCAATCATTCAGTCAGACAGATAGACAGACAGACAGACAGACAGACAGACAGATGGTAGGTTGACAGCGGCCTCTGGTGGGTTTACACGAGAACAGCGCCGACGCGAACGGCACTCACGACAGACATTTGAGATACAAAAAAAGTGCACGCAGCGGCCTCTTGCGGATTCACGAAAACAAAAATTGCAAAAATACGTACCTCCCGGGACGTATTTCGCGGTTTCCAGAAACGTCCACGGGACTACGTTTTCAGAATGAACCTGGGTTGCATCAGGTTTTGCGGTTTGTTGGCGCTGTCTTAAAGTTGCAATGTAATCTAATGTATTCTATTTATTCTTATAGTAACACTTTTAAATAATGGTCCAATAGTTCATGTTATTTAATTAATTGACTAACATGAACAAACTATTAGTAATTCAATTATTACTGCATTTATTCATGTTTGTTAATGTTAGTTGATGTTATTTAAGTTATGTTAGTTCACGGTACTTCACGGTGCATTAACTAATGTTAACAAACACAACTTTGGATTTTATTAATGCATTAGTTAATGTTTTACAAGATTATTCATACGTAATGTCAGTAAATGCATTAACTAATTGACCATTATTTTAAAGTGTTTCCTGTTATAAACAATGTATCTGTGCACTTCATTATTTTGTAAAAATTCATTTGCCCTCAGAATATTTAATCAAATATCATAACCTTCTTCCACCCTTCGAAATGACATTTCTTCACTTCTGGTCATGGAATGTCTTTAGAGAGGGAATATCACAGCTTGTTTCTCATTTCTGCTCTGCCTTCATCCATTCATTAATCTGTTTTCATTTTGTTAGCAAACCCCATCTTTCAACAATCGAATCGATTCCTAAAACATGAGATCACGCACTACCCTACTTTATTATTATTATTATTATTATTTTTTTTTAAGGACTGTTTTATGTGGTTGTATGTCAATATACACTGTGAAAACAATGATTAGTTGACTTTACTTGAAGTAACTGAGTAAATATGTTGCTTTTAAAATGATTTGTTGACTTAAAGTGTGTATCCCTGTTGTTTGAGCAAATGAACCGTGCATAACTATAAAAGTTAATTTAAATCAATTTAACAGTTCCTAGTTATAGGTTTACTCAATTTTCTAGGTAATATGAACTTGTCTCTTTTATGGGGACCTATTACGCCCCTTTTTACAAGATGTAAAATAAGTCTCTGATGTCTCTAGAGTGTGTATGTGAAGTTTAATCTCCAAATACCCCACAGATAATGCTTTATAACTCTTTGAATCGGCCCCTTTTAGACTTTGATTCTAATTGAGCCCTTTTGGTGACTGCCGTTTTAAATTTAAATGAGATTGTGCTTATTTTTAAAAGAGGGCGGAGCTACAAATGCCTATGTGTCAGCATAGTGGCAGATTCTATTCTATAATGTTTTATGCTAATGAGGGAGCGATCGTCACTAGTGTGTGGGGCTTTGATGGCACAAACAAAGAGAGAATGTCAAAGTGTTTCTGCAGAATGTTTTTATGAAGTGTGATTATAAAATATAAAATGAATACATTTTACCATTAGAAGCTGGTTATATTCACAGACTGTTGACACACAGCTGTGTTTAAACTCCTTATAAAAGTGATATGTGCATAATAGGTCTCCTTTAAGGCAACAAGTTTACTTTTAAGTGCTCTAAATAATCACTTTATACAGTGTAAAGGTAAAAAGACCAATCTTAATGTTCGTTTCATGACAAGTTTTTAAAGCTAGATTTTTTTAAAAGATCTAGGACAAAAGAAGACTATAAAGTATGTTCTATTGATAATCATAACACCAGTAGTACCTCACAGCAGATACCTTTTACAAGGTACATTTTAGTATATGTTGTTGCTCCCCCAATCTCAGCTGCACACAGTAGTAACCTGGCAACAAGTGATTGCAAAAAATTTAGAAACAAATCTGGACACCACTGTGCAAACCCTTTCTCATATTTATCAAAATAATAAACAGAGACAGTTCTGCCTTACAGCACTGTAAAACAGTGTCGCAATTAGCAACTTAACTTTTTAAAATTTCCATTCAATTTAACACAAAAAACATCAATTAACATCATATAAAACCATGTTATTGTTCAGTTGTAGTTATTATACCACCAAAAATCAAATGCAGTTACTAAACCAATATGAATAATACTTTCATAAATTATTGAGCTGAAAAAAAATTGTAGCATCCACTATGAAAAAAAAGATGTTTGAAAAGCACATGTTTATCTAATAAAAAATCTGGCACTCAAGTTTTACTGGATTTTTCCAAAAGGATTGTAATATATATTATGGTGACACTTTTTAATAACTACACACTATAAATCATTTATTAAGCATTTGCAAATAGTTTTTTTGTTAAGCATTAAATCTATTGTGCGGATTATTTATGCTTTGTAAACCCTTTTTAAATGACAAACAAAGGCTTAATACTGTATCAAATGCATAATAAATATTTGCAATTTTCATTCATTTATTCATTCATTCATTTTCATCCGCTTTTCCGGGGCCGGGTCGCAGAAGACCACACCGGGTGCCACTCCTCTCAGCTAAGAACAGGAAACTGAGGCTACAATTCACACAGACTCACCAAAACTGGACAATTGAAGATTGGAAAAACATTGCCTGGTCTGATGAGTCTCTGTTTCTGTTGCGACATTCGAATGGTAGGGTCAGAATTTGGCGTCACTAATGTAAAAACATGGATCTTTCCTGCCTTGTATAAACGGTTCAGGCTGCTGGTGATGGTGTAATAGTGTGGGGGATAATTTTCTTGGCACACTTTGGGCCCATTAGTACCAATTTAGCATCGTGTCAACATCACAGCCTACCTGAGTATTGTTGCTGGCCATTTCCATCTCTTTATGACCACAGTGTACCCATTTTCTGATGGCTACTTCCAGCAGTATCTCATAAAGCGGGGATCATCTCAGACTGGTTTCTTGAACATGACAATGAGTTCACTGTACTCAAATGGCCTCCACAGTCACCAGAACTCAATCCAATAGAGCACTTTTGGGATGTGGTGGAACGGGAGATTCTCATCATAAATATGCAGCCGACAAATCTGCAGCAACTGCATGAATGGTTTATAGTGTGTAGTTATCATAAAGGGTTACCCCAATTTTTCAGAAAGGTCCAACATTAAATGGTTTTACAACTCACTATAACTATGTATAAGAACATAATTAAATTCTATCCAATTGCAACGATTACTAAAAGGTGCATCATAACAGCATGTTTTGAAAAGCACATATTCATTCTCAAGTACAAAGTAATTAAAAGTTTTGCCACTGAAGTTTAGTTTTCTCATCATTTCACTAAAATAGCTGTTTTTCCTCCTCGTTTGCAGACTTCACATCTGACAGATGCTGCTCTGCTTGGAGGTGTTGGAAAGGTGACGGAGTCGCCAGAGATGGAGAGATGAACATCTGCAGTGGAGCTTCTCCCTGTGTGGAGGTAAAACAGAACAAACCCACCATCAACACAAGCACAGTTTCAAGCTGTTTCTCTTGGAAAACAATCGAACCGGAACAGCAGAACAGCATCTCTGCTGCCAGGCCATCTGTTGCACCCTTAAAGCCTACAGCGTGGCCTTAAATGAGAAGCACAGAGAGGCCGAGATGAAGAAATATCCCCCTCAACCAGTTTAAACATCAGGGACGGGACCACCAAATGACATCAGGGAGGAGCAGGAGGAGATATAGTGAGTGAAAGATTTCAAGTTGAGTGTTTTTTTTTTCTTCCTATAGAGCCTTAGTTTTTTACTTTTCAGCTTCTTGTGTTAGCATAATATATTTCATATTTACTTAAGTTAACAAATCAAAAATAAAAATGCTGCATACTCGTATATGTCTTAGGGCGTTTTCTGGGAATGGGTGATTTGTAGGTTTAAGAATGAAATGTAAAAAAGTGTAGACATATTAATTGGTTTAGTTTAAATATATTAGTTTATTATTTATTTACTTTTATTTAAAGCAAGTTTTTATTTAATGTTAGCAGTTATCATCATTTCCTGCTGTAAATTTATTCAATTCAACACTGCAAAAAATGTTTTTTACTTAGATTTTGTGTCTTGTTTCTTTTCCAAATATCCAGGGTGCAATTTACAGGGGGTTTTCGGGGGTCTGACCAGTGGTGGAAAGAGTACTGAAAAATCATACTAAAGTAAAATTACCATTACTTGCCTAAAAATGTAGTCCACAGAGAGTAAAAGTATCTGTTGTAAATATTACTCAAAGCATGAGTAAAAAGTAACCCTTTCAAAAGTACTCAAGAGTAGTGAGTATTACATGTAATTTGTGCATGTGTGTGTAAACGTAACATTCTGTAGTGCTTTAGTTATTGCCCAGCAGGCACACAACATCATAAGAGATTAATATTAGTTTAGATTTAGTTTGTGATGTCAGGTGACCAAAATTCAATGTCTAGCCAGCATCTAAGGACAATGTTATTTTGATGTTCAATAACGACATCAAATGACGTTGATATTTGGTTGATTTTAGGTTGTGTTAGAAAGTGACCAAAATCCAACGTCGAGCCAACATCTTAAACCAACGTTAAATTGACGACAAATACTTACGTTTACTCATCAGGTATGGCAACCAAAATCCAACGTCTGATAGATGTCATAGTCGTAACGTCCACACAACGTCAAGCTGTAACATCATTAGATGTTGATATTTGGTTGATTTTAGGTTGGACGTTGGACATTGACGTCAGCCTGACGTTGAGTTCTGTTAGTTGTGGGCCCCAAATAATATCTCTGGGGGCCCCCAAAATGCGTGGACCTTTCTCCCCCCTAACGGCGCCCCTGGTTAGAATTATAAAGCATATAATAAAGATAATCAAACTATATTTTGTAATATGCGAGTAATGTAATTATGCACAAAATTTTCAGGGATTAATCTAAATTCATTATTTTTAATGCAAAATATCTATATGTACAATAACACATTTACAGATGCTTTATGAATGTTTATAATGTTAGAAATATCAAGCTTAACACAGAATCAAACAATATCTTATAATATGAAATTTATATTATAATAATACACAACATCCATTCATTCATTTATTAATTTTCCTTCAGCTTAGTTCCTTATTTATCAGGTGTCGCCACAGCGGAATGAGCCACCAACTGATCCAGCATATGTTTTATGCAGCAGATGCCCATCCGGCTGCAACCCAGTACTGGAAAACATTCATTTATACACACACTCATACACTACGGTCAATTTAGTTAATCTAATTCACCTATAGCTCTAGTCTTTGGACTGTGGGGGAAACCGGAGCACCTGGAGGAAACCCACGCCAACATGGGGAGAACATGCAAACTCCACACAGAAATGCCAACTGACAAAGTCGGGACTTGAACCAGCAACCTTCCTGTTGTGAGGTGACATTGCTAACCACTGAGCCACCGTTCCCCCCCACATACACAATGCAAAAAATCCATATGTACGAGTTTTTGCATATGTGCATATGAAATGCTGTGGATAAGCTGAAGTAATAGTCCACACGCATATTCAGTCTTTCATCATTCTGACACTTATTACTTTGCCGTTTCCTTCGCCAGGGTTTCACCTTTCAAAGGCGGCCTGCATTAACATCTGTTTTCGGCTCTGATAACAGCATCTGCCTTTTCAAAGCCCAGAAATATCAAGTCACTCACAACACATTATGACGGACAAGACTCCAAGCTATGACATGAAAGGTTATAAATAATTATTTCCAAGACCAATAATAAATCAAACACAGAGGCGTCTTGGAAACACAACAGGCTTCCCTCAGTCTGTGCTCTTATTTTGATACAGTATCCAGTCTGAACTTCTTAACAATCTATATCTAAAGGCTTTTACCTTTGCATACAGGTGTCAGAGATGAGGTGTGTAGGGACTCTCTGTGTCTCCGTGGCTTGTGAGAGACACTGAAGAGAAGATGGTACAGTATGTAGGATGTAGTGAGAGGATGCAAACATTCACACAAAGAGGATTTACACAAGAAAACTGCATGTTCTAAGGTCTTTATTTAGGTCAGTTCAGTTCATTATTGTTTCATAGCAACATAACAAAAGGTCCACATTATTGCATTACAACCAAAATCTGAAAAGTTATCAGTTAACATAAATGTATTAGTTACTGATAACTTTAACTAATTAACTAGTAACTAATAGCTTTTAGTAATTAAAGTTATTATATAAACATTGTTAACCTGTAGTTAAGTAGTATATAGGTGATGTCTGTATGTATGTTTGGTTCAAAACACAGACCTTTGCTTATATTTACACACATTCTAATTTGAATCTGTCCTTAATTTCTTGACATATATATATATATATATATATATATATATATATATATATATATATATATATATATATATATATATATATATATATATATATATATATATATATATATATATATATAAGAATGTTGTACTATAAAAAAACATCCTGTCAGTATCAGAAGTCAAAAGTTTCTCATTAGTCTTTAAACAGCTTATACTGAAGCTAAACAGCATGCTGTGACCTTCTATTTTACACAATCCCAAAAAAATGTTTCTCAGTTTATCCAGTATCGTTTAGCTCTACAGTGTTAAAAGGTATTTTATGACCATGCTAATAAAAGAATTTGTTGATTGTGTCTAATAATAATAATAATAATAATAATAATAATAACAATAACGATAACAATAACAATTCCTTACATTTATATAGCGCTTCCAGTGTGCAGCATTCACCTGGATGACGCGATGGCAGCCATATTTTGCTAGACCGCACACCACACACCAGCTGATTGGTTGGATGGTTAGGAGGCCATGTTGAACAGAGGCCAGTGGGCAAATTTAGCCTACATTCTCAGAAATAAAGGTACAGGAGCTGTCACTGGGGCAGTACCTTTTCAAAAGATACATATTTGTACCGAAAGAGTCCACAGTGGTACGTCAAAGGTGCAAATTAGTGCCCAAATGTAACTAAAAAGTACCTCTGAGGTACCATTATGGACCCTTCAGGTACAAATACGTACCTTTTGAAAAGGTATTGCCCCAGTGACAGCTGCTGTACCTTTTTTTTCTGAGAGTGTAGGATGCCGGGGTTAAACCCCTACCCTTTTTTTACATCCTTGGATTTTTAATGGCCACAGAGTCTCATCCAAAAGACAGTGCTCAATGAGCAGTATAATATACTGGGGCGTTAGGACCCACACAGACTGCAGGTTGAGCACCCCCTGCTGGTCTCACTAACAACACATCCAGCAGAAACCTAGCTTTTTTCATGTGGTCTGCCATGCAGGTATTAACCGGGTGCAGCCATGCTTAGCTTCAGTGGATAACCACGTGAGAGTTGCAGAGAGCTAACTTCTGGTTTAACGATACTTATTACATGCTTGTTTTGATCCCCTTTGACTTAAGTGTTTGCTGCTAAATCACTTGTATAAACACCGCATCCTCACTTTAGAGTTTTACTTAACATGTATACAATTTTGTCATTGAATACAAGCAGTCAGATACATGAAATGAACCTTTTGTTTTACCTGCTCAGACATAAATAAGCAATGTTTCTTTTTCCTCAGAAGCAGCAAAAATGTGCCCAGATGTAGGCTTTGAAAATTGTTAGCATTTTTAAATGTTTAAACAAGTTTTCTAGCCTCCCTCACCATGATATGATACTCGCATGTGTGTCTCACCTTCCTCCACTTAGTATGTTTCCGCAAACAAATGATGTCAGAAAACCATCATAACTGGTTATGGTCTGTTAGTAAATAGTTACCAAATCATCCTGCATTGCAATGCACTAGTGAAATGATTCATTTTGACACCCTTAATGCACTGATCTCCATAACTGTCACACAGATCATTTCTAACGACTAAATACTATTAGTAAAAACAACGATTACTTATATAAGTATTATTTATTGGACAATCATTTTTAGTAAACAAACAGTCGTCGTAAGCCATGCATCACTAAGCAAAAATACAAAACCAGAGCTATGAAACTGTATTAAAGTCCATGTAAGATCAACATGTCTTATTATTTAGGTGATTAATTAATCTGTGCAAATAAATCCACTGAAAAAAAAAAAAGTTTGTTTTGATAATCTTCAATCAGCCAGACATAGTTGCTTCCATGTTTGGAGTGACGATCCTTCTCTGTTGACATCAGTTTGACTGCTTTACCCACAATATTCTTAGCCACGCCCCTCTTACTGTTAGTTTACTAAGAGTAAATGATGCTTAAAAGGAAAACCCCGCTCCTACTCAATATTTAGTTTAGTTGGAAGCAGTGGCGGATCTAGGAATTTTTAAAGGGATTGACCAAGGTAGGGCCACAGTTTACAGAGAGGGGCCAAGTTATTCAATTGGTGCTTGCACTATATGTTTAGAACATATAAATATTTTTGTCCTATTAAAAATACAGTATAGATTAATATATGTAAACCTATCACATCATTTCATGGGGTTAATTTTACGTCTACAAATAGCAGATATATCAGAAAATCATAATTTTACCTGCAGCATTTCTGTGAGAAAAATTAAATATGGGAGACTGGGGAGTGTTGTAACATAACATTTTGAATTTCAGAAGAAGGGAGAAAGTATTAGTTTTAAAAGGATAATTCACCCAAAACTAAAAATGGTCTCACTTGTTCCAAACATGTTTGACTTTCTTCTGTTGAACACAAAATAAAATATTTTAAAGCAAGCTGGAAACCTGTAATCATTGACTTCCATATTATTTGTTTGTCCTACTAAGTCAATGGTTGCAGGTGTTTTTTAGCCTTCTTCAAAATATCTTCTTTTGTTTTCAACAGAAAAAAGAAACTTGAGAAAACTGGGATCATTTTTCATTTTGAGTGAACTATCCCTTTAATAAAAAAACAATTGTCAGTTCACTTGTTCTTTAATAAAGTTTTGCATAAACTGGATAGTGTGGCTATTAGTTCACCAAATTAAAATAACTTTAACTCTGTATTCTGGATTAATCTCTGACAGTAAAGAACATGATCAAGGAGTTTTTTTTTTTTTTTTTATAAGTTGTTTACATTTTAAGACTTTTTATTTAAAAAAACAAATGTTACACACATACTGTTTGCTATATGGAATGCAAAACTTTAAAGCTCAATATTTCAAAATCATTCAGAACGCAGATAGAACCTTATAATTCCAAGGTGACGAAGTGTGTTAAGGCCGAACCAGATGCACAGTTGTCATGTGGTACATGTCATGCATGATGCAGCTATTTAAAAAAGCAGATTTTTTTAGACTGGATGTTTGTCATAGAGATTAGATGTCGGTCACGTTAACCAAAGATTTTCGGTAACTGATATCCGTCGTTTTGACAGATTTGCCCCCACAATTGTTTTGTAACCATTTTATAGAGATAAAAAGCACAGTAAACATAAACAGAAAGTGATCGTGTTGCAGGGTAAATGACAGCACAGAAGCTGTCTTTACTTTCACTATCAATTTCGTCATGAATCGCAACCGTTTACCGTTGACATAACAGCTCAAAATTATCATTTAAAATAACGTATTTATGACAGCTATGATCGGAATCACGGAAATTAAACCTTGTAACTCTGATCAACGAATGACATGTTTAGTTTATGACTAAATACTATCTGATATACCATATGACTATCAGTTTTGGTCTGTTCTAAAACATTCAGTTTTAAAAGCAAACCAACATTGTAACAATTTGAATCCCTGTTTCAGAACAAGCCAGTCAATCTACAGGGATGAAAGCACTCGTCATACAAGAAAAATAGCTGAAGTACACTGTAAAACCTAACAGTAAACTTTATCAAATGAAATGAGCGTAGTTAACTCAAAATTTACTAAAAGTTAATTCTACTTCTTTGAAAAGAGTTTTGAACTCAGTGTTGAAGGTAATGAGTTAATTAAATACCTCATTACTTCAACTTAAATGGAGTAAGTTCACAATACTCATATACTGTAGATTCGTCTTTAACTCAAATGGTTTGTTGCAATCGGTTTCCTCAAACGGTTTGAGTTGACTTATTGGGTTTTACAGTACTCAGTTGGTTTGAGTTCTCTTCATTTATCAGGTTTTACTGTGCTCAAATAGCTTCTTTTACTCAGTACTCATTTGCATTCATTTTTTTAACTCAAATGGTTTGTTGCAATCGGTTTTCTCAAACGGTTTGAGTTACCCTAACTTTTTGGGTTTTATAGTGTATCACTGGCGTTCAATATGAATTAAAGCGCATTTTTATGTCTGAGCGCTGATGTAAATCAGCCAGGGCCAGTTCCCCTGTGGCTCCACCCCTAGATCTGCCCCTGGTTGGAAACACATCAACATACTGAATTAAAAGTCTCAGCAACTTCCATTTCACGCTGACTTTAAAAGTTATAAACATTTAATATGATATGATATAAAACTTAACTTTGGCCTCAGTCAGATATATTTGCTTTGGAACAAATAATAGATTAAGACAAATTATATATCATACACAAATAAATAAAATGACCACAAGAGACACATCAAAGCCGAAAGTAGATTCCAGTGGAACTGTCTGTGATTAGGCTGCTCTCTTCTGGTTTATAAGCGCTTCTTTCTGGAGCTCACATCTACGAAATTGTTAAAACACTTTTTAAAATGGAACAATCTATATAAATAGACTGCATATTTAAAGTCTAAACAATAACATGCTAGTTCTGTGATACAGATACAGTGGATTTAAAAAATTGCTATAGAGTCCTGTGTCATGACACTCGTTGTACGGACTGCTGTACTGTAAGTCGAGTGATACAATTGATGAAACTGGTACAATATCACATGACTGTAAATACCTCTCTGCCAATCAGTCTGAATTAGAGTTGGACAGTTCAGACAAGTCATAATCTGCTTGATACAACGGTCTGCATAAACGAAAGACGGGATTGTCTCGCTCTGTCTTCAGGCATCAGGGATTATTAAACCTGCGGAGTTCAGAAAAGCATGTGGAATAAGCAGTTCACTCTATTGCCTGCAAGACAATTCACACACATGCACGCACTAACACACATCATTGACACAGTCTGAATCACATTCTGTATGCAAGATAGAGTCGATTTTGTTTTTTCAGAAGCATTCATCTCAGTATTAATCAGGCATAATCAATATCCTTGTGGTGCATGATTATTGATGAGGAGAGGAATCTGTGCTAATATATTCCCTACAGTAGTCATATGAAAAACCATTAGGCTACTTGGAGTTTGGCAAGACTAGCCAGCAAACTGAAGGTCTGGTATTCACATTGGGAAAGAAAAATGAATGTCTTTGGTATTACACAGCTATTACATTAAAGGGGAAAACATGATCACAAACAGTTCTACTTAAAACCTGATTACAGCCAGCATATTTGTATTGATGTGTTTAATTACAGCTCCGGAAATTTTGCATCTTAAATGAATTAATTAAATAAGTATTAGGGGAAAACAACTTTACTCTTTGCAGTTATTAAATGCCTGAACTGACTTCATCAGTTCAGGTATTTAATAATTAAAAACACAAATGAACAGAAGGATGATTTCTAAATTGTTAGATGTATTATCTGCATGTAGTTTTGAAGTCAAATATCTTTGTGAAAATCTTCTTTTCAGTATTTTTACAGGAAACTACAGTGGTTAAACATGTTAATTGGTTAACTTTGTTACTGTATCTTACCAAAAAAATCTGTAAATGGTTAAACATCACTGGATGTCTTTTTACAGAAAAATACTGTCAAATGTACAGTTGACGCTAGAATTATTAGCCCCCGTTTATTTTTTTCTCCAATTTCTGTTTAATGGATAGAAGATTTTTTTAACACATTTCTAAACATAATAGTTTCAATAACTCATTTATAATAACTGATTTATTTTATCTTTGCCATGATGATAGTCCATACTATTTTGCTAGATATTTTTCAAGACACTAGTAATCAGCTTAAAGGGCAATTTAAAGGCTGGACTAAGGTAATTAGGCAGGTTAGGGTAATTAGGCAAATCAAATAATTTTGACCTTAAAATGCCTTTTAAAAAATTAAAAACTGCTTTTATTCTAGCTGAAATAAAACAAATAAGACTTTCTAAAGAAGAAAACATATTATCAGAAATACTATAAAAATGTCCTTTCTCTGTTATTTAAAATAGAAAATCAAATCCAAAGGGCTTTTAATTCTGACTGTAATTCAACTATTGGTTTTTGCACCTGTGCAACTTTGAATTACCATATTATTAGCAATTATTATAAACAGTAAAAGCACATGTAAATATGCAACAATTGACTACTTTTCTTTTTAAGTGGGCAAATACATTGCTTTTAAAGTGATTAGTTGATTTTACTTTAAAAAGTGAGTTAACAGTTAAAGTTTTAAGTAAAGTCAACTCAAGCGAACAAATTTTGGGGACTACAAAAAATATATCCGGGCTGGTGAGATAACAAACGCTTCAGGTTACACGCATCCACCACACGCATATACCCCGCGCAGCGAAGGGGTGTGAACGGAGGCGCTATTTCAAACGCTGCTATTTCCGCAGAGCTTTTTCTGTTTCTGTGTTTGGGCTTCCAAAGGGCACGACACAACCATAGAAGTGCTTACAATTAAATTTTAGTTATGTTCCAGAGAATTGTATAAAATATATAGCTAGCATTTGACAAAGGAGAACTTCCACAATCTCTCTTACTTCAGTGCTGGATTTGGCTAAAACCCTTTTTTGAAACCCCTTTTAAGATCAATATTATTAGCCTCTTTAAGCTATTTTTTTTTCGATAGTCTACTGAACAAACCATCGTTGTACAATACCTTGCCTAATAACCCTAACCTGCCTAGTTAACCTAATTAAGCCTTTAAATGTCACTTTAAGCTGTATAGAAGTGTCTTGAAAAACATCTAGTAAAATATTATTTACTGTCATCATGGCAAAGATAAAAGAAATCAGTTATTAGAAATGAGTTATTAAACTATTATGTTTAGAAATGTGTTGAAAAAAAAAACATTTTCTCCGTTAAACAGAAATTGGAGAAAAAATAAACAGGTGGGCTAATAATTCAGGGGGGCTAATAATTCTGACCTCAACTGTATGAAAGACACTTGTCAGGTTTTATTTTAGAGAGCAGACATGAGGTTTAACTGTGTCCACTTCATTTTCTGCCTGATTCAGGCTCAAACTGATAGGGCTAACAGCTGCTCTGACTGACAGTATTTACACAGCAAAGGCAAAACATGTGCTAGTAGAGGCGTGACGCTTTTTCTGGTGACTTGGAACTGATCCGCGTATCACAGCTCATTATGTTAGCTGACCAATCAGAGCCTCTTGACGGCGGGCTTTCGGAGGAACTAGGAAATATGACAATGTTTTTTATGTTAGCTGAGTAGCAGTATATAATTAAAGTAAGATATATGAAAAAAAATAATGTGATTTTTTTATTTTTTTTTTTTGCAAATAAAGCATGAGCACACATTGCTTTGTATTTTATAACACAACCAAACCTTAAAAATACACTCTGGAATACCCCTTTAAAACAAGTCAACTTGTCACTTTTTAGGCAATGGGTTCACTCAATTTTTTTAGTCCACTTGCCTGCTTTTTTTTTTTTAAGTAAAGTCAACTTGTCTCTTTTAGGGAATGGGTTTACTCTCTTTTTTATAGTGTGCAAAGTCTGTGCAGTACATTTAAAAATAGCTTAAATCTTCTTAAAATGGATAGAACACATTATAATGTACATAAAAATATGATACATTTTTTTGATATATATATATATATATATTATAATAATCCAGCATAATCATAATAATCAAAATAATTCTGTCTGCAAACTCAGATAATGCTTACGCTCCATTTTTTCCTCATCGAGTTCCCATATACCTTAAGCTCGATGGCCTTGTCATGGCTTATTTGATGAAGATTAGCCTGTCAGTGTAATTCAGTGCCATTACAGCCAGGGCACACCTCTAAGGGCACTTAAAAAGCCCGACTAGTCATCATAGACTAATTCTGTCAGACAGAAGAGCTTTCTCACAGTCTTCCTTCACAAACCTGAGATCAAACAGAGGAGCCAGAGGCTGCTGCTGCTGCTGCTCACCATTTCTCTTTTCTTCCCCCTCTTTTTCTCCCTCTTCTACCACCAAAGTGCTTTGTTCTCAAGAGAAAATGATTGTCACCAATGGGAGTACTTCTCAGGTTTTCTAAAGCATCTAGAGAATGTCAAAAGAGGTGGTTCTGTCGAAGTGAATTACGGGATAAGGCTGCTATTTTTCTTGACTTTTTGAGATACTAATGTGACACCTGGAGTTTCGTATATACAGTATAGAAAAAATATTGAAAACTTTTTACAAATATATCCCTGACTTGATTTGTGGCTTTTACAGAAGCAGCATCACAAGAATGCTTTCACTTTTTATTACTTGCAGTATAGAAATATCAGGGTTGGGCAAAAATACATTTACATTTTAAAAAGTACCTTAAGTGTATCAAAATAAAAAATACAGTATTTTTGTATTTTAAAAACACTACACTAGAAATCCATCCAAAAACTAACATTGTACACTATACTCTTTCTCCCAAAATTGTTTTAGCTAAATTCAGTCAATAACATTCAAAGCACCAATCAGAGGCTGCATTTGTATGATGTCATCATGTTGACACTAAAGTATTTTGATACAAAATGTTGCGCCTTTTTCATCAACCCTATTAAATACATATTACAAAATACTATTTTGTATTTAATATATCATATTCTGTAATATAATTAAATAATAATTCAATAATATAAGTAATATTTGATACATGTCCATAATATGTTTCATCTCAAGTTTTGGGATTATTTCTGGTCTGCAGAAAGTAATATATTTACTAAATTGTCTTTTACCATTTGATGGATGCACTCGTCCCATTTGAATTAAACTGAATGCTATACTTTAAAGTAGAGAAACAGTTAGACAGACTCAACATTGCTATTCTAGATCAGTGGTTCCCAACCTTTTTTCCAACCCCAGGCTCCTTTTTGATATGTACTCCCATATACATTCCTGGAGAGTGCGAAATACGTCGTAGGAGTTACATTTTTTTTTTTTTTTTTTTTTTTTTGCAGTTTTTGTTTTCGCGATCCCACCAGAGACCACTGTGTATGCTTTTTGAAATCCGAAATTACTCTCGCGAGTGCCATTCGCACCTGCTGTTCATGCATAAATCCACCAGAGGCCACTATTGACTGACTGACTGACTCATTGACCGACCAATACCCCCACCGACCCCCTAATAACCCAACTGATAATGTTTTCAAAAGCAATCCAGAAAACAAAAGCCCTCTGGCCGCCAGTTTTTTTTTTTTATCACGTTTTCAGATCCTACCACATTCTCACCCTGTTATTTACTTGTTTATTTAATTTTTTGCCATTTGTTTTTGTTCTACCTGCTTTCTGGAACCGTTCTTTACCAGACTCAAACTCCGTTGTAGTGGTCAACTGCTCTCTGCATCTCAAGTTCGCAGACGTATGCAGCAAGCCATTAGGCAAACTGATTACAGGGGAAAAGTCGTCCACACGGAGGTAAGCGGTCATCTGGTAGCGCAAAAATGAACAGAAGCCATCAGTGGCGTCATACTGCTCCGTAGCATTCGTTTTAAAGATGAAATGCAGCTTGCACTCTCCAGAAATGTATATGGGGGTACATTTTCACAATGAGCTGTGTTTTTTCAGGAAACCTAAATAACCCATCACCCCCTTAGAAAACCCTAGCAATTCACAATTACGCAATATTTTAGCAATGCATAATTTTATGCACAATCATTTTAGTTTAATATTTGCTGTAATCCTAAAGTACAGTCTAACTTTCACAATCGTCTACACCAGTTTGTGGTCTGAATGAAAACAGCAGACAGCCTGAATGAAAGTGTAGAAATGTTTGATATTTTTACACAACACAAAACATGTGCTGCGTCACTGTTAATTTTACTTAATGGTGGGCAGTTTTATTTTCAATGCTGTAATTTGAATATACTATTAATAATTATTAAAACTAACATTAACCATATGGAATTTGCTTCATCACTTTGGGCTTTATTTTAAAGATCTAGGCGCAAAGTCTAAAGTGCATGACACAAAAGCTTTTGCTATTATAAGGATGGAAAAATACGCTCTGCGCCCCTGGCGCATGATCTAACAGGGTTGTGCTTATTTTTAGTTATGAGTTATGGTTGTGTTTTGAGCATAACGTACATTAAACCAATCAGAGTGTTATCTCCCTCCATTAAAGAGTCAGTTACATCAAGCCATGGCACATTTGCTATTTACATGGGGGACTTTGTATGTGGAAAAACTGAATGCTTCACTAGTGAGAAAACAATTAAACAGTGTGCATGAGGATAAAGAATGAGCCTCCTCCAATCTGCCTCTTTACTTTCTCTTTCTCTTTACTTTTACTCTTTACTCCTTTACTTTCGTGGATAAGGAAACGGTGTTGCACACACTCCACTGAAGACATCCATTAGCCTACATATTTAATTTAGTTTGTTAAGCGCAAAGATTTGTTTCAAAACTTTTTTAAATTCAGTTCTAATTTCCCGCAAACGAATAAATGAACAGTAATAATGAAGTGTGGTCAAAAAAGTTATATCCAAACACACATCCTATTCGTATGCCCCATATGGGGATGCATACGTCTCCAAAACCCGACAGGTGAACAAATCAAAACTTGTTTTTATTAAAACAAATATAAATATGCATATAATAAATAATACTGCTAATAATAATAACATTATACAAATGCTAATTGTCATAAATAAACTGAAAAAAAAGGCATAAAGAGAGGCATGGAGGCAGTGGTTTTTATATTTATGTAGAAAATAATAATTTTTGTAACATTTTAATCCTTTATATTTTTCATATGTAAAGATGTTTGTGTATTGCTGTACATCCTGTGTGTATTAAGCATCATGCATGCGTTTGAACCCACATAGGCGCATAACTATCACACTCTTCTGTGGACTTTAGACCTGCTTTTGGATGGTCAATGGTGCGGTCTATTTCAGTTCCTCAAAATAGTAACGCGCCAACAATGCGCCTTAACACACCTCTATTTTAGACCAGCACCCCTATGAGTTTACAAAGTGACGCCAATGGATTTGCTATTTAAACTATGTGTTGCAAAACGCGAAAATTAGGGTTGCCCTGGTCTGAAAATAGCCACAAATCGCGCCAAACACATCTTGCGCCATATTGCGCTGTTGGTATAATAGGGCCCTTTATCTTTATCTGCTTCAATACTACTATTAGGGTGACTTTGGTGACCCGTAATAAATCTTGGTGACCCTTTAGTTGAGAAACACTGTTCTAGACTGTGACTATCATGATGTACTTTAGCTCAACAGCTGTTTTATAAAGGAAACACTATTGGTTGTTTTATAAAAGAGGGAGGAGCAACTCAACATGCCCCTGCCCTGCCCTCATGTCTCAGTTGAAATTACATCACAAATAAAACAAAGTTGATCCTTTCAAAGCACTTAAAGGGGAACTTCAAAGGCAAAATATTCATGTAATATATCATTCCTAATATGATGTGTCATTTTCACTCTTGGGAAAGCATGATTGACAATAGAAATTGCAAAAAAATCGTCTGGGACTTGACTATCAGGAAAGTGTTGCCGCTTAGTTTAAAGGAAAACATCAGATTACTCTTAATAAATCTTTAAATTGAGAAAGCGCTCCCTTTACAACTTGATTATCTCCCTGTCAAGCCCTTCTTCTGTGCAGAATGTAGCTAAATAGCATTACGGGTAATGGAATTCCACTGATTAAACACAGGATAAAATTATGATGAACTCACCGCTTGAAAATGGGACAAGGGGAAAGATGATATTCGCTCTGAACTCCCGGCTGCGATTTGTTTAGTCGTCTGAGTTAAAACCGCATTTATGGCCACTCATTCCATTTGTTTGGAGAAGATAACGATGTGCCTGCGGTTCATTTAGGAGATGCACCGAGATTTAATTTACCTTATGGGAGAGTGAAAGCAATTAAACTGGGAAACATTTTATGTTGCAATTACTATAATTTCACGTTATTGCTCACACAAATTGGCAGATATTATAGCAGCACTCATTTGTACTCTGAATTAGGAGTCTTTGCTTAAATAGACTTGCCTTTTGTTTAAAGCAACTGGAAGAGCTGGAGAGCTTAACGTTACCTGTGGGGGCAATGGTTTTAATTTCTGTTATTTTTTTGTTAACATTCACTTATTAAAGAATCGTAATCGTAGTGTTTAGTTTACTTCACAGCCATGAACCATGATTGTTTGCTTGAATCTGCTAATTAGAAGCATGTGATGCTGCAGGAGGGACTTTCTCAGTGTAGAGAGCGTTTGATTGGACACTAGACCATAGCGCAAGAGGTGTTATAATGTGCAGTTTCATGTACACTTTTTCATGTATTACTTATGAAATTAGTATATATTGTGAATATATACACATAATAATGATCATCTTTATTTATCATTATTGTTGTTGTTGTTGTTGTTGTTGTTATTATTATTATTATTACCGTTATTATTATTATTTATATTATTATATAAATGACAGGCTTTTTAAAAATAAATGACTTATTATTATTTTTATTTATAATGACAAAAGGCTTTTTTAATTAATTAATTAATTATTTTATTATTATTTTAAATATTAATAATCACAATACATTAGTTATATTACATTAAAATAAATACAGATACTAAGGAATTTCATAGGTTTTATTATATTGTTTATACTACTACTACTACTACTACTACTACTACTAATAATAATAATAATAATAATAATAATAATAATAATAATAATAATAGCAAATTGTTAATTTAAAACAAGACTGTCATTTTATTATTATTATTATTATTATTATTATTATTATATAAATTACAGGCTTTTTAAAATAAATTACTTAATATTATTATTATTTATAATGACAAAATGCTTTTTTATTAATTATTTTATTATTATTTTAAATAGTAATAATCACAATACATTAGTAATATTACATTAAAATCAATACAGATAATAAGGAATTTCATAGAAAATATATTCTCTGAAATCATATTTCTTCTCAATACAATTTGTTTGATAGATGTTCACAACAGAAATGTATTCAAAAAAACTAAAGTAAAAGGAAATAAAAGTCTCAGCAAACCATTGTGGATGTGGACTTTAAAGTTAAGTAGATAAATAAAAACTTTGGCCTCAGTCAGATCTATTTGCTTTGGAACAAATAATACACAAATAAATAAAATTACCACTAGAGACGCACATCAAAGCCAACAGTAGATTCCAGTAGAACTGTCTGTGGTTAGGCTGCTTTCTGCAGGTTTATTAGTGCTGCTTTTGATCTGGAGCTCACGTCTCCAAAACTATTAAAACACTTTTTTAAAGAGGACAATCTATATAAATAGACTGTATATTTAAGGTCTAAACAACCACATGCTCGCTTCTGTGACACAAATGCAGTAGTATTTAAACATTTCTAGAGAGTTCTGTTTCATGACACTCATTGTACGGACTGCTGTACAGTAAGTCGCGTGATACAACGATGAAACTGCTACAGTATCCCATGACTATATATAGCTCTTAGCCAATCAAATTGTCCTCTTTGATGTCTGAATTAGAGACGATTATTATTATTATTATTATTATTATTATTATTATTATTATTATTATTATTATTATTATTATTATTATTATTATTATTATTAGGCATATTTGTTCTCAGTACAATGTATCCTGTTTTATAGATGTTCACACCAGAAATATATTAAAAAACAAAAGCAACATAATTTAATTCTGCTCTTATAAAAACCCATCAGTCCTCAGATATGGAGCATATGGAGCAGTGAGATTTCTGTGTATTTTCCTGTAAAAGTGTTAATAACGTCACTTTCAGCCTGATCTGAGTTTACCAGCAAAACACAGATCTCTGCGACAGTCAATAAAACACACACTTTCTTCACAGCCTTCATGTGACTGCTGTCCTCTTGATACGCTGTACTCTGATTGTGTTTATGAGAATGACATCTGGAGTTGCTATTGATAGACACAGCGAACAGACGTACTTTATTGATCTCACCGAGCGAGGAAGCCATAGAAATAAGCATGGAGGCTTTTAGCCACTTAAAATTGTCATCCTAAGTTTGTCAACAAATAAAATCTATGAGCAAATAAATGGTCGGGAGTCTAGATTTTTGTTAAATGGATTACAAACTGTCTATCTGTTGTGAAGACTAAGCCAATATTCAGTGTTAACTGGGTGTAAATACAGCTTTTTGTGCATCGCTCGGATGAGTAGGGTTAACAATCCACTGTCACTGAACTTTTACAGGATTTAATGATGATGGTGTCTAATTAGAATGTAGCATTGGAGAGATATTGAGCGTTAAATGTGCCCTTACCGGATGAAGTGTTGTTTACTCACAGCTGGTCATGCATTTAAAATCATTATCATAATAATGTGCAGCGGACACTGTGTGGTCTGGAAAGCTGCTCTGTTTATAATAATGCTTGCATTTGGAGATAAATGTAAATGGTCCTATTTAATACATGCCTGTAAACAATGTACAATCTGAGCTTCGGTCAATGTCTATTGGAGCCTTGATTAAATTTAATGAGCATTAAACCTTAATGTAGCAGTTAAAGCTTAGATGTTCAGCACCACGGTCAGCAGCAAGGGCATTCAGCACCATGGACAAGGCCAGACTATTTCATTTGCAGAAAGTGGAGTAATGAGGGAATTTGTACAGCATTATGATTTTCATTCATTCATTTTTTTTTTCGGCTTAGTCCCTTTATTAATCAGGGGTCACCATGAACCGCCAAATTATCCACCATATGTTTTTCGCAGCGGATATCCTTCCAGCTGCAACACATCACTGGGAAACACCCATGCACACTTACATTCACACACATACACTACATACAATTTAGTTTTACCCAATTCACCTATACTGCATGTCTTTGGACTGTGGTGGAAATTTAAAATAAAATATGTTTGTAATATTATTATCATCATCATCATCATCATCATTATCATCAGTAATAACAACAACAACAACAATATATTTAAAATACAAAACATTATTATTATTATTCATATTATTATTATTATTATTATTATTATTATTATTATTATTATTATTAATATTATTATTTTCAGAAAAGTAGTATTCAGAAATGTAACTACGTTTAAATAATTTAAATCATAGGTCCCAAACTTGATTCCTGGTGGGCCACAGCTCTGCAGTTTTGTTCCAACCCTAATCGAACACAACTGATCCAAATAATCAAGGTGTTCAAGACTAGACTATTAAGCAGGTGTGAGTTGGAGGTGGTTTAAGCTAAACAACACTGAGCTGCGACCCTCTAGAAATGGAGTTTGAGACCATTGATTTATATATTTTTTTTGTGTTTATATTTCTATTTATTATTATTATTATTATTATTATTATTATTATTATTATTATTATTATTATTATTATTATCATTATTATTATACACATATTATTATACACATTTAAATACCATTTATTTACATGCAAAAGGTTTAATATTAATAATAATAATAATAATAATAATAATAATAATAGTAATTGTTGTTGTTGTTGTTGTATTGTTGTAACAACAACAATATATTTAAAATATAAACATTAGATTTATTATTATTATTATTGTTATTATTATTAGGAAATATAACTGCATTTTTAATTATTTATTTTATCATCATTATTGTTTTTCATCATCATCGTCAAAAACAACAACAGCAACAACAATTTATTTAAAATCTAAACTTTTTTCAGAGAAGTAGTATTCAAAAAACATTAAGTAACTACAAAAATACAAGTAACTACGTTTAAATAATTTATATATTTTTATTTATATTTATAATTATTATTAATTTAGAATGTTTAGTAGCATACACATTTTAAATACCATTTATTCACATGTAAATGGTGTAATGATGATGATGATGATGATGATAATAATAATAGTAATAATAATAATAATAATAATAACAACAACAACAATAATTCTGACTTTAACTGTATATATATATATATATATATATATATATATATATATATATATATATATATATATATATATATATATATATATATATATATATATATATATATATATATATATTATTATTATTATTATTATTATTATTATTATTATTGTTTTATACTACTACTACTACTATTTTAGACTGTTTAGAGTTTTAGAAAAATACATGTTTTATTATCACTTTTTTTGGTGTCAACATGTGGTCATAAAGTTGGGTCATAAAGATGTGATCTTGTGTATTCAAAATCTGTATATATTTACTGTATTATTATACATATTTCTGACACCTAGGGAATTCACTTTTTTCAATCACAGAAGACAAGCTTCTGAATTAGCGTTGAAGCCTAACTGAACTAAAGCTATACTAGAGATTTAAAGCAGCAATGCGAATAACAATGAATCTTCCCACAAGAGGCTTTTTAAATAGGTGATGGGAAGAAGTTTGCGCTTTGAAGTGTAAGTTTTCGACGCAAAGGATGTCAGGGTGAAGTTAATGAGCAGGATTTAGCTGCACGCTAAAACCGCTGAAGTAAAACTACATGATTAGCTGAGAATTACAATCAAAGCGGGCTCAAAATAACCATGTGGGAGAAGATGAATGTTTTGTATTGGACAGTTGAAGCGCATTAATATTGCATGCATAAATAGGCCATTAAACCGGCTTTAAAGAAATCAGATTCTTTGCCTCCTTGCAAATCCATTTAAAAGTGAGGTCAAAAGGAAGTCACGGACATAATGAACTGATAATTGTTCTCAGCAGGTACATTTAGGAGTGTCGTCAGGACACGGTTACTCTACATTGCAAATGTACCATAAATCCCAGCGGGGCGAGAGGGAAAATGGTATAATAAAATCAGAGATCGTTTGAAGTAGGTGTTGAATAACCGCCCTGGTGATTGGGGTTGGACCCAGTCAGTCAGTGGAAAGCAAAGGGCATCTTTCAGGAGACTGGGGAATTACTTTTGTTCAATTAAAGCTATATTGAAATGATGTTCTGAGCGATTAACCATGGCTTTTGTTGTTCGTCTGATGAATAGTGTCATGTGACTCAGTAAATGTATAGAAATGGACTAAAACAGTCTGAAAGCTCTAAATATGTGAGGAAGCTTAATTAACTTACAACTGTAATGCTGTTGTTAAACATTTAACCTGTAGTAGTTCTTGACTACTATGGGACTATAGTTCCTAGAAAATAGGATGTAACTTTAGAAGGCTCGAGCTTTAAATAGGAATATTATCAGAACTCTTTAATTTATTTTTTATTTTGTAAATGAAATGGTAATGGTTATATTCGTACGATAAGCTACGCTAAAAGTGACCTTGCCAGAGAAAGAAATTGGTTAAATGCATTCAAAAATGATTCAAGTAAATTTTATAACTCCAGGAAAAAGCCAGAAAAAGTATTTTTCTTTTTTAAATAAAAAGAAAATAAAAAGAAAAAGGAGTGTTCCTTTAACAGTTTTTGTATTTTATTATTCACATTTTAGTTTTATTTTGTTGTTCGTCTAATGAATAGTGTCGTATGACGCATAAAAGGACAGTAAATGTATGTAAATGGACTAAAAACTATATGAAAGCTGTGAATATATGTGAGAAGAAACTTCATTATCTTAGAACTTGTAATGCTGTTGTTAAGCATTTGAACCCCATTGTAAAAAAAATTGTCATTTCTCACACTATGCATACTATCATTCCGCCTTATACAGTTTTTTGACTATTACGCCAGAATGAGAGCATAGTTCCTAACAATATTGTTCTAGAATTTTTTTGTTTTTTGTTTTTTTTTTTTTTTTACATTTTTCGTTGGTTTAATTACATGATGCAACTGCAGAATGCTCGAGCTTTAAATAGCAAAATGATCTCTCTATCTCTTGTTTTTTTCTGAATAAAATGCTAATGATCAAATCTGATTCAATTCATTATGCTAAACTAAGCTAAAGTGATCCTGCCAGAACAAGAAATCGGATGAATGCATTCAAAAATGGTTCAAGTAAACTGTTTAACTATAGAAGAATAGTGAGCCTTTTTAAAAACAAACAAAAAAATGTTTTTGTTTTATTTTGTATTCTTTTGAATTGCATTTTGAGAACTTGATCTTTCATCCAACAACCTGGCTTAATCTAACGATTATTGTGTACAAAAGTATAATTTGCAATTGTTTGCAATCATTTTTGTCGTTTGAGAGATGTATTTTTTTATATATATATATATATTTGATCTTTTTCTCCTGTAACAACAAGCTCATTTTTTTTTTTGTTTTATTAAAGCCTATTTAATGAATGAATGAATAAATAAATAAATAAATAAATAAATAAATAAATAAATAAATAAATAAATAAATAAATAAATAAATAAAATCTGACAACATTATTTGATAAAATAAATCAAATCTGTCTAGTATAAAATCTGGTAAATCAAGAAACATCCCTTTTTTAAAACAGTCAAGTTACTTACAGTAATTTTAACTAATCCATAGAGCATGATTGTTTTATTTTTATTTATTTTTTGGTTAAACAGAACTGTAAAACAATACTATTGCCAAACAGAGTTGTGAAATCCAGCAACCACAATTGCAAATTGTATAGCTAAGATTAAGATGTTTTACAATTCCTCTCTGAGAAGCTTTGACTGTAAATATTGTCACAGCAAACAGCACAAGTGGCTCATGAAAGAATGCAGACTCACTGAATGACACTACAATTACAAGACCAATGTCTACATTTTCAGATCATCAGTGGCATTTTTATCATAGAAAGAGTGTGTGCCAAGTGTGCCACATGCCTGCTTTTGAGTGAAGGTCCCAGCCGTTAGATCACCCCCTGGGGGCTGGCTGCAGTACAAGTCATAAAGCCCGCCTCCTCAGTGTTAATGAATGAGACTTGAGCCAAAATTTAAAAAATAATAATTACACTTGCAATAAAATTTCCCGAAAGATGGTTTTGGTCAATTAAGGCACTGGTTATCATGCTGATAGGTGCAGATCTTTGTTTTTGTAAACAGTATGTTTTAAGCTAGTAATTTAATGTTATAAAAATGGGGCGTGTCATCGTGATTGACAGTTGTGATTGACAGTTTAGTTCAGCAGTAAACTATACTTTCTGACCTACAGGATCTGATGGATCACTGTTTATTCGGTAAAGTAAGGGTTTTATTGGGCTTTATTATTAGTTGTCTGATACACGCCTAGCCATGACGGGGAAAATACAGGTGATCGCTATCTAGCAATAATTCTCTTAAATCTCTAGAGTAATTCTCTATGGGTCTGAAATAATAATTAGGGAGACAAAACTAATGTTAGCCTATGTTCAGATCGATTGCAGTAACGTTATTTGAACTTGATCTAAAGGAAGTCTGACATTTTGAGTTTCGGCATGTTATTGAGTTAATCTACTGAACTTGCGGTTATAAAATATTAATGTTCTAGAAACCGAATCTTATATAACAAATAGAGCTGTAAATGTTATATTATTTATATACATCATTTACCTATGGCTTTTTATTTGTAAACACCTACTGAACATTAAAATGAAGGTAAATGTATCTTTGCCAGATATTAAGGCTTCAAATAAACCAAATAAAAACAGGCAAAAAATGATAAACAATATACAAGCAATGTTGCAGCAGCTGATAGGCTGATCATATAGACATCAGTTGATGTATTAATACTGCTAAGTTTATTGTACAAATTGATAAGGATTATTTTATATAGTGCAGGGATGGGGTGTGGAAAAATCCTGTTGATATTTAGAGATCTTGCTGTGTTTATCTTTTAAACGCATGATTTTTTCCGCATGGCAAATAGCTGTCCATGACGTGTATATGTTGGATCATGTTGATTGGTAATTAAGCATAAAAACCTTTTTAAAATGTATGTGTTGTTTATATGTTATTGTTCATATTTTATAAGTGATATTTCTACCCCTATGAAGATAATAAATACCAACAACCCTGTTATAAGAAATATGCTTTGTGCTCATAGAGTCTACCTCAGTCTAGAGTGTATGAAAGATCGATTATTTCTGCAGTCTAACATATATTGTTTTAATTAAATTATTAAAAACAGCTTACATTACTTACAGCTTACAGTTTTTTTAATAAATCATATATTATTACGTGTTTTTAAATGTAAGTGCTTAAATTTATATTTGCGAGCCTTTGATATAGTGCAGATATGGGTGGTCAAATGAGAAGATGATTAGGTGGTTGGTTTGACGGTTGGAAGCTTGATTCTGCGGCTCCGCCTCTGGCTCCATCAGGTAGTCCCTTCTGCGCATGCCCAGGCTCCAATTTCAGCAGTCTTTTGCGACAGTTTGTGCCCGTCATGACGCATTTTGCCTTCAAAGCGTTCAATGGGAAAAGGCGCTGTTGCACCTTCCATATTTTTTACAATCATTGGTGTGTGCACATCATTGACTGATTGATGCAAATAAGTAAAACATTGGATGAAAAAAAAAAAAAAAAAAATATATATATATATATATATTTACCTAATGTATCGTTTAAAAAACGTAAATGTGGGTTGTCAACTCTGGACATCTGGCAACCTGAGACATGAAAGCTCATAGTACAGCCAGGGCCGGATTAACCAATGGGCATTATGGGCACAGGCCCAGGGGCCCGTGCGCACTTGGGGCCCCTGCAAGAAGGAGGGTGTATTTAGGCTAAGTGCAAATAGCGCACCTCATTGGAATAAGATAGTGGAGTGATTTCCGCCCATCACCGTTTGATTGACAGAGACAACAGAACTAAAGGGAGCAACAAACAGCAGTGAGAATGGCGTAGCCTGTAAAGCGCATGCCAACATGTTTTGATGCGATCGATCATGAACCCGGTTCAAATCCAGCATCTGATGAGCACACTCTTCATTTTTTTCCCCCAATACATATCAGATTTTGCCTACTCTTCATCACGAGGAAGACAAGTAGGAATCTTTAATAAGTGTGTGTATTATGGAAGAGAGATGTTATATCCAAATCATATGTGTTATAAGTTTGTAGAAGTTATACATAAAAAATACCCTTAAATATGAATTTTAGTACTGCTTCTGTGAACTTGAACAAGTATATTCAAATCTATAAATTTTTACTAGTAGTATTTATTTATTTATTTATTTTAAGTATGCTTTAAATGCTTTAAAAATAAGTTAAATCAGACTAAAAATATATGTACTGTACATCATTTATTTAAAAAATGTAGGCAACACGTTATAGATTAATTTTATTAAAAAATATTTTATTAATCTTATTTTTTTATTTAACTATAGGGGTGCGGCCAGGTAGGGGGCCTACAAGACACTGTGCCCAGGGGCCTCTGAATTCTTAATCTGGACCCGAGTACAGCAGTCTTTTATTTAATGAAATATAAAGCATGGTACAATAAAATATTTATAGATTTGGCTTAATGACTTTTGACTAGTCATCTACTTGATTTAGTTAAGGGTTGTCGAAAAACCTTTTGGTCATCCATTTTTTGCAATTGAACACTAGTTGGAACGGCATGAGAGTGAGCAGGACTAAACGATGACATATTATTTTATTTTTTTTACTTTGAGGTGAACTAACTATTTAAGAACCAAGTCCTATTTCTCAACCAATGAGCAGCATCACTGAACACATCCAGGGTGAATTCTGGGCCTGTTGCCCATCACACAGAGGACACAGACTGGCATCTTCATTTTTTTTTTTTTAAATCATTGGAGGAGGGCCGAAGGAAGAGGTCTAAAGCTGAATATTTGGCACCTCTATGGCTCCTCTCTCTCTTTTCGCTCACATCATTTGGCCCTATTACAAGTCTGGCATCCTTTTGGTCTGCCAGATCGCTTTTAATTGTTGGCCCAAGTGGTGCAGTTATTTGGATAATCTTGTTCTCTTTGAGGAAAAACAAGTGTCGTGTTGTCTTTTGGACTGTCTTACTGTTTAAGGTCTTTTAGAGGACACTATATAGATGATATTTCAAATGCATGAGGCAATTGTATTGATTATCATGAGAACTAGCATCACATTATTCATATTACATCAAACTTGCATTATGACTTGCTGTTTTTAAAATGCATTTTTCTTTATAAGTTCCTTCTCATTGTAAAGGTGAGCATTTGTGAAGATTGAGAGGTTAGCACAGGCACAGTATTTATTTGGATTATCACAAATGAGCATTAGAGAGTTTCCTTCTCCAAAAATTGGTCAAATGGGTTGTTTGTGTTATAGTGTTGTTGGTTATACTTGTTGTTTGTCATCTTGTGACCAGGTTTATTTAGATGGTTCGTCACCCACTGTGTTTATGTTTTTAACTCTCAGAATGTACATTTACACATTTGGCAGAGATATAGAACAGGATTTACAGACATTTTACCAGTGTGTATGTTTTCTGGGATCAACTCCATGATTGTTGTGGTAGTATCAGGCAATGCTCTCAGTCGATCTGCATGAATCACACATTGGTACATATACAAAAAGGAACAATGCATTGACATTGTCTTGCAGTATGGGCTATTTTTATTATTATATGTTTTTTCTTTGTAAAAACTCCTGAGTTGAATTTCGAGGAATTGGCAAACGACCTTTAACGTCAATCCCATAAATAGCTATAAAATGTTTTCTCTTTTTAGTTATATACAGTTGAAGTCAAATTTATTAGCCCTCCTTTGAATTTAATTTTTTTTTTTCAAATATGTCCCAAATCATGTTTAAAACAGAGCAAGGAATTTCTTTATTCAGTTTTATATTTCTATATTCAGAATTCAAAAAAAAAAAAAAAAAAAATATATATATATATATATATATATATATATATTATATATATATATATATATATATATAAGGTTCTATCTGCGTTCTGAATGATTTTTATTGAGATATTGAGCTTCAAAATTTTTGCATTCCATATCAAACAGTATGTTTGTAACATTTGTTTTTTAAACAAAAAATCTTAAAATGTAAACAACTTATAAAAAAAACATCCCATAATGTAAATAAGTTGTCATTTTATAAGAATATGTCAATAACTCAATTTTGACAAAAATGTCAGATAGAACCTTATAATTCGGTGACTATATATATATATATATATATATATATATATATATATATATATATATATATATATATATATATATATATACATTTTCTTCTGGAAAAAAATCTTTTTGGTTTTATTTTAGCTAGAATAAAAGCAGTTTTGAATAAATAAACAGCCCTTAAGCAATGCATATTTTTTCTATTGTCTACAGCAGAAACCACTGTTATATAATGACGAATTACCCTAACTAAGTGGTCCCCAACCTTTTTATCACTGCAGACCAGTGATGCTTGCGCGAACTCTAGAAAAGACATGATATGGGAATGGCCCCACAGAGGCAGCCCGGTGATTGAGGACCACTGCCCTAACTCACCACTAACCTAGTTAAGCATTTAAATGTCACTTTAAGCTGAATACTAGTATCTTGAAAAATATCTAGTTAAAAATTATGTACTGTCATCAAGACAAATTTTTTTTTTAATTTTTAGAAAGTCATTAGAATTAAGTTGTTAAAACTATTATGTTTAGAAATGTGTTGACAAATCTTATTTGCATTAACCAGAAATTGGAGGGAATTACAAAAAGGCTAATCATTTAGGAGGGCTAATAATTCTGACCTGAACTGTATACACAATCGTTCATCATCGCCAACTACTGGCACAACAATGTACCTACCAGAAACAGTACACAGAAATTACACACAGAATAACACAAAATACACAGGACTGAAGCAACCCAAACTAAACTAGATTAGCTATCACTAACCTAGCAGACATTGGCAAATCCATCAAATACTTCTCCCTCAAAAGTGCATATCAGCCCAGTAACTTTGTAAACACAGCTTTGTTTCCGAGTAGATAGATTGAAAACACTATGCGCCTTTTAGCAGCATAAAGCCATCCAGTAAGCAATTTCAGCCAATTTCAACCATTTTTGTGTGCATCAGACAGCCAGTGAGTGGACTGAGGGCGGTTCACTGTCTCAGACGGACACAATGACCGTGCCAGAAAATCAGTGTTCCCTAAAGAACAGCCCAGAGTTACTTTGAGAACACTCTGTATCGATCTTCAGTGATAATTGCGTAACTCTATAATGAATCAGAAGTACCCCAACTTTTAATTTACCACAGTCCCCACAGTGTGACTCTCCTATTGACTTTCTCCTCCTATGCTAACCGCTAGTCCTTGAGTCTAAAAATAGTCTCGAATTATCGGTCTGGTTTGAGTTGGGAATTAATAGCTCCAGTCAATCACTCTCCCTGCCGCCACATACTGGAAAAGGTAAAGTTATTTGGGGACAGCGGCACGGTAAGGAGTCATACTTACACATCCCTGTCGACGGAGATTGCCATTGATTTTTGAATGTTATCCAGGGTTAGTTTGTGGAGACGTTTGACCCAGCTGAGAGCAGCCTCCGACGGCCGCAGCGAGGTGTAATTATGCCGCCCGCCTCCCGTAGAGCCATACAGATGCTCGCTTCAGCTAAACACCATTAGCTTCGTGGATGACATACGGACTGCTATTTTAGGTAAAAGGATGAAGACCACAGCAAGCAGTCGTAAAGTAAGTCATCCCTGCGTGGGACAGACGGCAGACAGTGAGGAATTGAGCTCAGCTGATCAGAGAACCAGCAAGACTCGCTCTGGCAGACAGGAAGATTCATTCAAATGTATTAGCCGGAGAGTCGTTCGCATTTTGGAGGCTTTCCAAAGTTAAAATATCGCCGCTGTGGAGCCGCGCTGCGTAGGGGTCACTTGGAATCAATTAAAATTGACTTTATAGAGGAGAAAGTCAACTATTAAATGTAATTAGAAGTATTACATTGGCTTTGTTTGTTTTTGAAGAACACCACACATCATTAATTAATGAGGGGAGGAACAGCATGTAGGCTTCGGATGAAAAATAGTATTGCTTATTTGAACTGACCAATTAGCGAACAGGAAGGGGATTTTATGAGTGAAATGGTTGCAGTGAGGAATATTTCATGAGGAGGGATGAGGAATAGAAGTGTATACTGTACATTTTTTGTTATAATTATGTGACAGAATCATAGTTGTTTACTCAGAAATGTCAGATGTAACCTTTTATACAATTTGCTTAAAGTTTTGAATTGTAAAGGAACAAAAAAATGACAAGAGGCAAACTTGAAAAAAATATTATTCTGAGATTTAAAGTTGCTGTTTGTAAGTTTTTGACTTATTTTTTCAAGGGTTCACTTGAAATAAGCTTCGAAAAAAAATTTCACTCAAAAAAGACTATTAAATCTTCAAAGCTTTGCCAAGTAAAACATTAACAAAAAATATTAGTCCGTTTAATTAGAAGTGTTGAGTTAAGTTTACTTTGGAAATTCTAAGTAAATTTTATTGACTTTTTGTTTGTAAAATTTACCTAAGTCTTACATTTAAATATATTACTATTTTTAGATTTGTTTTTTCTTCCAAGATTTCTAGGTATCTTATTTACGTAGTTATCCTGAGTAAACTTTACTTCAAAATGAAATAAATAAAATATGATGATGCAATGCAACTGTTTTTAATTAAAAACACTGCCAGACATTTTCATTGAGTACTTTAAGCTGAATAAAACTTCTCAATAAACAAATTTAAAAAGCCCTTTCAGAGAGAATGATGTGGTCATCTATGTTGGCATCTTCCCCTTCTGTGGTACAGTACAATGTTCTTCGCAACGATTGGCAAAGCAGTCTTTAAGCATGTCTCTTGACATTCTGTCAAATACACAAATAAGTGCAAAGTGATTAAAATGCTGTAAAGTTAGTTTCAGTGTTATCGCTTGCTTTATGATAAAATAGACTGTATTGATGTTAAGACTTGTGCTCTGTTGCATAAAATAATTAAAAAGTTTTTAAAAGTTTGCCAAAACTTACGATTTTAGGGGATAAACATGCTAATATGTCTTTAACACTTAAAGAACCTTACATATCCAAAGTAATTTGGTAGCTAATATAGACATTTTTGATAGTCTTCAATGATTCTCCCAGGTAGGAAAGCAGGCAGTGGATCACAGCATCTTACTTGTCTTCAACTTCAGCTGATTAAAACAAAAGTAAATCTATGTGGTCATTAACCAGTAACAGTGTAAATCTCCATCTACGTATATATAACTGCTTATCTAATAAGTCAGGAATAAATACATAATATGTTTGCAGATATTTTAGAAACATGGTAAGTGAACATTCTTGTTTATCTGAAAAAAAAATGCTGAAGTCAGATATTCTGCTTTGAAAATGTGCTTTCCGTGCCAGAATGTCTGCCTTTGTTTTGGTCATTTAACCCATCCAATGCCAGTTTAGCCAATTATATTTCGGCACCCCGGGATGCCTTGGTGGAAAACAGCATATTTCATTAATTCAGTCAGGTAGACTCTCAAAGCATGCGACTGCAACCAAATTGCAACCTCTGGTGGACAGTAGCAGCCTCCAAAAAGAGACGCAGATTCAGAGTTTCACATGATGTGATTATAAATTAGCAAATAATATAAACATTAAAAACGTAAATATTAGGTGAACAGGTTACATTGTAACCCCGTGTCCTAACAACACACTATGTGACGAGATTTGCAGTGATAAACTAGTTAGGTGTTTGCACCAGACGAAACACGACAGAAAATTAAATACAGCCATTCAGAAGCACAGAATAGTGCACTCACTGCACTCCAGCGAAATGGTAAGATTTACAATCTAATTAATACATATTAAACCTCTTTAACATTATTAAATGCACATGCTGAATCACTTAGGCCCAATCCCAATTCTATTTTTGTACCCCTACCCCTTCCCCTTGGCCCTTACAATCGAGGGTTAAGGGCAAGGGCTTCAAAATGTACCCCTAAGAATTGGGACAGCACTTCAACACCTGCACATGTCATCATTTGTCATCGCGATCTCTTGCTTCATATGAGATCAGACGATCGCGACTGCTGTAGTTATTCTAGTTGTGTTAATGTTGGTGTTTATCTTCAGGAAATCACTGAAGGGATATATTACGTTATCATAACGATCTAATGTTGCAATAAGATCGTAACTGTACTGTGTATTTACACCGTGGCCATATTCATCTATGTAAACACACGAAAACAACATTATCCCAGACACTGTAAAAAGCTCATTTTCAGCCACTTGACTGCTCTGACAGGGTGTTCGAGTGTCCGAATGTTGTGGGACTGCTGTACAGGAGTTATTATTAGGGATTATAGATCGCAAAATTTAGTTTTTTCTTTTTTGCGTTTTTTTTAAAAAGCATGACGGTTCAACATGAACGCGGTTATGAATATATTAAAACATATGTTTGTTTGTTGTAAAAATTCGTAATAATAACAAAAATTTACTAATTTGTGGATCTCCATAATTCCGGGTTCAGCAATCCTGCCGTGTGGCTGGAAATTTTCTTAACCCTTCATTTTGAGTGTGGTCCTGAAAAATCTTTGTTCGAAGGGGTGTATACCCCTTGCCCTTAGCCCTACACCTTCAAGCTAAAGAGAATTGGGACACCACTACCCCTTGACGTGAATGCACAAAACGAGGGGTAGGGGGAAGGGCTAAGGGGTAGAATTGGGATTGGGCCTTATATGTGTTGGCTTGAACTGAGACACAATTCTAAAGTTCAATTTCAAACTGTTTAGTTTATTTTCAAGATCTGAGGGGAACTATCTGCTGCTGCTTTCAGTAGTATGGCAATACATGTTATTTAAAATGGCATTCAAACTCACATTATTAGCATTTAACACTGAATAAAGCACATGAGGTGCACCTGAGGTGATCATTGTCAGTTTTCTGTTGTTCAGCTGCAAGAAGTAGAAATAAATTTCAGGTGTTGGTTAGGACAAAAACTTGTTTTAATATGGAAAATATTCCTTCTATTGGATGCCATTGCTTTTATTTAGAACATGTATTAAATCAGCCTTTGTTGGTGTTGTCAATCTGGCAAGCCGCTCTTGCATTTGTTTTGAACCAAGGGCACAATACCTAGTTCAACCACTGGGTGTCAAACTTACACGCAGTACTGCACCTTTAAGCTCAAAGTTATATGTTTATGATTTGTGACTTCAAGATGTAGACTCTCAGCTCTAACAAAAACATTTTTTTTGGTGAAATGTAAATTCAGAATTGAAATTTTTTGAAGATTTGCAATCATGAAAAAAAAAGTTGAAATCACCTTGCCATTTTTATTCAATGGCAGAAACTAAATAAAATAAATAAACAGAATTGCAAAAACAAGGGGAGGATCTTAAACTCAAATCTTAACTCATAATTTTAAGCCGGTAATTTGCAGTTGTGAGACATAAAGTTGCGATTGTGGAGGAAAAAGTTGCAAATTGCCCTTTTTTGTTTCACAATACAAGTTGGAATTCTAAGAAACAAACAAATGAAAACTAAATACAATTAACTTTTTTCGAATCAAAAAAGTAATTTGATACTATATGCTAGCGAAAATAATGCCAATTGCCTTTGTGTTTTTTATTCCCTAGTGAAAACATGCTTTCATAGTGAGGAGTAATCAGGGGAACATTTAAATATTCAACCCGTGGGCCCGCCATCTAATTCCTTCTCCGTTTGGTGCCTCTCGTGAGAGGGAATGTGACAAAATAGCAGTGAGCGGGCGAAGCGGGAATTTGCATTTTAATGTGCCTGTCGAAATCACTTTGGTGGGCAACATTGGTAGGCAGGGATTTGGTAACCCCAAGGGTCAACGGCAAACAAGCAGGATAAGCAGCCCACTGGAAATGGAAACCAGCAGAGGTAGAATTAGGCTGTTATGAATTAGAAAAAGAATAAGGATATTTCGAATTGACACCCCTGAACATTAAGATGACTACGGCTTGGAGGTGAATCCATTTGGCTGTTATTGGGTGCTACAAATAAACAGCTAAACCAAAGCAGCTATAATTGAAATATCTCAAAAGTCCAATATTCATCATCAGTCATCAAGTAAATAGCCCCTTGTGCCACATTCCTTATGTCACAATCATAATATCGCGTGACAAGCATCTCATAGAGGTTGGAGGCTGAAATGCATATTCTGATTGGATCAGTTCAGGTTTCATATGCCTTATGTTTCTCATTGAATAAAAGTAGCTCCGTTCCAAAAACGTGGTGAGCTGCCTCTCTAGACAGCACTTTAAGGCTTCATTTGCAGACTCTTAATGTAAAAGCTATTCCAAAAAAAATGCAATCTAGTTCTGCCTCTTAGGATATCTTAATTTGACCTGATTTGAATGGTAATGTATCACTAGCTGCAAAGCAATCCCAGAATGCATTGCACTCAGCTAAGTGGAAAAATGAGGCAATTGAATGAGGGAGAAATGTTGATTGTAAGTGCTCAATTCAATTGAAAAGAATTGGAAGATATAGTTAAATTATTCACATTAGCTTTTTTTTCTCAATGTGATGAACAAAATGTTTTTGTAACAAATTAAACATATTTACTTTCTCGTTTGCGCATGAAAGGTCATACTAACTAAACTTTTGAAGCATATTTTTTATCATAATAATTGTCTGCTCTAATTACTTTCTTGATTACATTTAAGTGTATTTTAACACTCACTTACATTGTTAAATAGAAATTTCAAACTTCTAACATGATGATACCTAAATTTCCTTAAAGCACATCCCTGAGTTAAAGACAAGGTTTTGATTTTCTTATCAGTATCAAATTAAAATTAAAAAAATTAATTCACAAAAAAATATTTAATATATATATATATATATATAGAAAGTATATTAAGTGCAAAAAAAAACTTGTTAAACCATCTGTTAAAATAATGTTTCATCATCATTCAGCGTATCAGGCACATTTATATAGAAATTAAACAATATTAATTTTGACCTTTACTTAGTAAAACATATAAACAATATGTGATTTTGCAAAATAATATTAGATCTTAAAGGGTCACGAAACATCAAACGCATTTTTTGAGATGCTGACAGTCATATGTATATATATATATATATATATATATATATATATATATATATATATATATATCCCACATTGCTAAAAACACTATTAGGACACACATTTTTTACTAAATTCGTTCTTCCGGTTTAAAAATAAATTTTTAAGCAGCGTCACGGCCATGAGATCCTTGTGTAAATTCCAGCGTGGAGGCTGGATGTCTGTACCGGCCGGTACAAAGTGACGTCATTGAGTTTTCAGCACATCTGTTCATTAATTCATGAGAAAGCTCTATTATGAACGAGATGCAACTCCATTAATATGCATGATATAGCTTCGAAGACTCCTTTTACCTGTTACAGTGTTTAGAGAGACGCCACGTTGTGTTGCCAACCGTAATTCAAACAAGTAGAAGAAGAAGAATTGTTCGGAGACATGGGTCATCAGTGTTGCGTTTATAAATGTGCCGCAACAAAGGTTTTGTTTCCATTTTCCCACGATGAGAGCACAGCTCGTGTGTGGACCCACCTGTGTGGATTACAGTGGTCTGCTAAGATGCGACAACAATATGATTGTAATGTACATTTTTTACCCGAGAGCTTTTTGCATCTGGAAATGGTAAAATCCGGATTTGCCACTTGTCTTCTCTTAAAAAAAAAAAAAGACACGGTTCCAGTTTTTGTTGATTGTCCTGTCTACGAATTTGGTTAGTGTGTGATCAATGTACTTTGTTTATGTTTATTCCAATGGCAAAGTTAGTATCATTATCAGTACTCTTTCAGTTTTTAAAGACATACCTTAGTCAAAATGATTTAGTTAGTAAGTTTACAGTAATACCGCTACATTATTGTGGATTGAAAATCCTCCACTTTCACACAGCTCTCAGATCCACTGTAAATGCTGCTCTCTGAATCAGTGTCTTATCTCCCCTGCGTCTGTGTTTGTGTTGCCAATGTGAAAATCAGCTGTAGGGCACATAATTAAACTCCCCTTTTCATGCAAACTCTTCCCTCTTATATATGTATGTATATATTTGTGTATATACATTGTATTAGTCAGAACCACAGACAAAACAACAGATATTTTAACAAAATACCTTAAGGTAATGATACAAAAAAATAATACACCCAAACTAATATTAGGGATAGTATTAAATATTTTTTTTTAATAAAGAGGAAACGAAAAAATCCAAAAAATAGTTGAAAATTAGTTTATAAAATTGTTTATTTTATTAGTTTATTTCAATTTGAATTGAAATATATTATCTTTCTATTCCTAAATTTGCTATATAAATGTGTACAAAACATAAATGATTCTTGTTCTAAATATGTCTGACAACATTTTAGGCTTATAATTACTTTTAGTGGGTGTAAATTATGGTCAAATGCAGAGTGCTTTGTGAATATTTCACAGTTTACAGTATTCTTATAATACAGCTGGCTATATACACATTCTAGCAAAGCAGCTCAATAGATTTAGGAACAAAACTTATGTTGGAGGTCAAACAGACAGTAAAAACGCCAGCACACACACATATATAGTCTCTCTTAGAGCTGCGGGACACAGGGGCGCAGACACACTGGAGGCAAACGAGGAACCGAAGACGCCCCTAAAGACACGGCTGAAATGATAAACGTCCAATCGCTGCCCCTCTTCACTTTCACAGTCTTTTCTGCTTCACTTTGTTTTCTTCTCTCCAAACCTCCCCTACCGTTTAACCTTGTTAGCGTCCTCGATTCGTCTGACCTTAGCTTCCGTCTGTTATTACAGTTACATGGCTAAATCCATGTTTAATTCGATTGGGCCATCATCGGTGTGCTCACAAATCCCATTCCCAGTTAATAAAACCCGTCTCATTGTGTCGGACCCCAAACAGATTTTGCCATAAATCCAATTTCAGCCCACTATTCTCACACTCAACCTCGATTTGCTTTCTTTTTCTCTAAAGTTACGTGTCATAATTCCATTATGCTTGACATGGAAGCACAGACAGAAGACTGAAAGATAACTGCAAAAATCAGCCATGCAAATATATATGTGTGTATTTATGTGTATGTGTATACATGTGTATGTATATATATGTGCGGGTGTGTGTATATATATGTGTGTGTGTATATATATATAATTTTTAGCCCCCTTCAATTATTAGCACCCCTGTTTATAAGTCCCAAAAAGGCACGTCTCTGTGGGTCTCTGGAAGATTGACAGTTCTCGCGCCCACACAACAAGAAGTAGGAAACGTCTAGGAGGAAAGAAGATTTTCCACTGGTTGATTGTCAGCGGATGTTTGGCTATTGGGCAGATACATAAAGGTGTAAAAAGATGATAATAGTAAAAAATAAATTTCATCAAATATACTGTACTTGGGCAGCCGTTAAGGATGATTTATACTTCTGTGTCAAGAGCACGCGTATGCTACAGCGCAGCCAACGCGTGGACGCATATCCCTCGTCGTGGCCGTCGGCAACGTTGACGCTCAACACTCAAAAAATTTATGTGTAAGCGCAAACTCTGTGATTTGGTCGGCTTGGTAGCGCTGACGAGTGTGGGCAGAGGTGAAAGCTGCAGCGAGTGTTTACAAGTGTGGAGTCCCGTGAAGGAGCTCCAGATGGAAACTGTTGTTTTGTGTTTACCTTATGATTAAAGTTGTTGCGCGTCTGCCGGTTCCCGCCTCAAAATGAGTGAATTTGAGCCACTTGTACATTTAAGCATTCAGAAAAAACAAAACACCAGCAAAGAATCTCGACACATAGGAACATAAACAGCTACTGCCAGTTAGCGTTTCGGAAGTGTATTGCAGAGAAACAGAAACAGCGCGCAGAAGTATAAATGCACTGCTATGTGCAAGGCTTACGCTGTGGGTCACGCCGATCACTTGATGCAGAAGTATAAACCAGGCTTTAATATATCTAGGTGGCCCGTCCAAGTAAGGTCTATGTGTGAGACGCATATATATATATATATATATATATATATATATATATATATATATATATATATATATATATATATATATATATATATATATATATATATATATATTAGGTTAATTAGTCAAGCTAGGGTAATTAGGCAAGTCATTGTATTGACCTTATTCTTCAATGCGGAAGTGCGCTCGTTTTTGCAATTGTTGTACAACTTCCAATTCGGTCGTCTATGGGAGAAATGACTAAAAATAATAAACGGCAAAAAACGGTCAAACTACTTGCTCTACAAACAAGTGTTTGCATGACAATACAGGCAAAATAGAATAATATAATAAGAAAATATCAGTTTGCAACATCAAGCAGCAACACAAGCTGTTATTAATGTATAAAAATGAATGGAAGTGAATGAGACCAGAAGTCTCGAGCCAAAAAGATTCAAATGGCTGTGGCCGCTCGTACGCGCAGAATAAGGTGAATAACAGTGGTTTGTTCTGTAGACAATCTGAAAAAAAATTGCTAATATTATTGACCTTAAATTGGTTAAAAAACAATTAAAAAACGATTTTATTCTAGTCGAAATTAAACAAATAAGACTTTCTCCAGAAGAAAAAATATTACTGGAAATACTGTGAAAAATTCCTTCCTCTGTTCAACATCATTTGGGAAATATTTAAAAAAAGATCAAGAAATTCACAGGAGGGCTAATAATTCTGACTTCAACATATGCTGGGATTTCTTCAGCCTTGTTATTTCCACATTATTTCACCTGATCTCTTCACAGTCTGTGTGTTATTTGTGGAGACTGGAAAAGAGGATCGACGGAGTCTCTCGGTGGAAGGGATGGATGTTCTGCTCTCTGGGCTCTGAATTAAATTGGGCGGAGATGAGGCCTTGTTTTGCTTTGCATCGAGGCAAACTCATTTCCTCTGGGGAACGGTGGACTGTTTGAGTGCTACGCATGAGCTAGACGAGGGATTTACGGATGCTTTCAGAGTCGTATAGCCTTCCTCCTTCCAAATCGAACCCACTGGCAAAACACAGCTACATCTCTTGTTTATGTATCGGCGTAATCTGTTGTGGAAGTGTGACCCTGTGTCCTTCTGATGAAGTAGGGCCGTCTGCAATAACAGGATGAATAGTGGAGCAATTGTCTTAAAATTGCCTCCGCCTGCCCAGATGCATCTCCCTTACTCTTGCTTTCAAACTGGCACCTCTTCCTTTTTTATGTGCAGGTTTATGTGTGTTCTGGAAGAAAAAAAAAAGTCATTCCATCAGTAATGCAGAGTTGATAGATACTGTGAGCGGATGCTGGGACAAGATGTTATTTATCACAATCAGAGATTACATTTTCACCATTGTTAATTCAAATTTCTCCAGAGAGAGATTTCGGGGAAATTTGTCAAAGTGTTGTCAATTAATCTACCCAAGCAAATGGCTGAATGAATGAGTTGGTAGGTCAGTCGGTCTGTCTGTATCAAGTGTATGTGTTGTATTTGAAGTCATTGATGGTTGTTATCATCTTTTTGTATGTGTTGTCCTTGAGGTCCTCGATGGTTGGCATCATCTCTTCACAGGTCTTGGATGGCATCAATGGTGCTGCACAATCTCTAGAAGCCTCAGGATGGGTATCTCCAGGTGGAAATAGAGGATAAAGAAAATAATTACTGCTGTTCATAGTGTATTTAAACAAGAGATATTAAATATCAATGCAAAAATGAAGTGCTTTAAATGAAAATAGCAGTTATATAAGCAAACATATAACTATTTCTTAATAAAATACCTGGTGCGTAAAGACCGGAGGAGTGTGTCCTACAGGTGGTTTGTCAAGGCCACTCACCTGCATGGAGCACACTCATACCGTTATGTGTTGCATTGTGTGTATGCTTTAATCAGAAGATAGGTCTTTAATCTAGTTTTGAACTGAGATAGTGTGTCTGAGCCTCGGATATTATCAGGAAGGCTATTCCAGAGTTTAGGAGCCATAAAGGAGAAGGCTCGACCTCCTTTAGTAGACTTTGCTATTCTACTACCAGAAGTCCTAAGTTTTGAGATCTTAAAGAGCGGGTTGGATTGTAGCGAGACAGAAGGTTGTTTAGATAAACAGGAGCTAGATTATTTAAAGCTTTATAGGTAAGAAGTAATATTTTATAATCAATACGGAACTTAACAGGCAACCAGTGTAGTGAGAATAAAATTGGGGTGATGTGATCATATTTTCTATACCTGGTAAGAACTCTGGCAGCTGCATTTTGCAACAACTGAAGTTTATTAATAGAGGATGCTGGGCAACCAGTGAACAGAGCATTACAGTAATCCAGTCTAGAAGTCATAAAAACATGAACTAGCTTTTCTGCATCTGAGATGCCTCGTAACAGCAATATTTCTCAGATGGAAGAAGGTGTTTTTTGTGACATGGAGACGATTTTCAAAAGTTAAGTATATTAATTAATTAGTCTATCGATTAATCTGTCAATTAGTCTCTGTCTATTAATCAGTCTATGTCTGTCAGTTAATCAGTCTCTCTGTCCGTCAATCAGTCTATCTGTCTTAATCAATCAGTCACTTAGTATATCTGACTATCAATCAGTCTATCAATCAATCGATCAATCAATTAGTATCTCTGACTATCAATCAGTCTATCTGTCAATCAGTCAATCATCAGTCTCTGTCAATAAATCAATCATCATCTCTGTCTATCAATCAATAATTAAAGAATCTGACAAACATTATACTTGTTAAAACTATATAAAAATATGACTCTACAGTGATAAGCATGATAAGCATTTGACAGATGGGTGTTTCCCATTAATTTATAGGTTTTCAAAATGCATTACTGGACCTGTATCTCTCCTCTGATGGATTTGGATGTTGAAGAGTTTATTGAAGGGAATTTTAATTTACGTTTTTAGCTTGAAACTATGTTTGATTTTTTTTGTTGTTTTTTTTTCTGGGTTGGTCATTTGGCAAGTCATTGCACAACAATGGTTTGTTCTGGAGCCAATCAAGAATTTGTATTTTTATTTATTTAATTTATTTCTAAAAATAAAGGAGAATATAGGAGATAACTAGTAAGAGTTCACTAGAGAACTAACAACTTTGCCTTCAACTGTATAGACACACACACACACACACACACACGCACACACACACACACACACACACACACACACACACACACACACACACACACACACACACACACACACACACACACACACTGATGACAGTTATCTACCTGTAAGGACAATCTTGTGTCCTTTTCTTGACATCAAACTTCAGCATCTGTCAAGTAAAAAGGGCAAAAATCTCCTTGGGTGTAATTTAATATTTATGACTTCTGATACAATTAAGAATTGCATGAATATCCCCTCTGTGTTTCTCTAAGTGAGGTAATATGATTTACTTCTGGAACATTGGAGGGAAAAAAACTAATTTTGAAGATCACTTTGTAATTGGGGTGGAGGAAATGAAGATTCCAAGTGCAGGAAAACAAATTACCTTGTTACATGATGATTCACTGAGCAAGAATTTGAAATTGGTGTCCGTCCAGCTAGCTGCCAGACAGCCTGTAATTTATATGACAGTGTGAGTACCTGAGCTGTCTTTTCCATATCTAAAGGTTGGCGGAACTAAAACTAATCACACGGAGGCATCTGCGCTAAAAAAAAAAAAAAAACAGAGTGGGACCTCACATTGAAGTCAGCACTGCAATCCAAATTTTCCTGCCTGTTTTGAAGAACTCAAAATTGCTTTCTTTTCTTCCCTTCCTCTCTACCTTTGCCACATTTTTAGCTGTCTGACGCTGTCTGTCTTCTTTTCTTAATCTCTCCAACACATTTCACTGTAACTCCTTACACTTCCTCATGTTGATGAGTAGCACGTGGCTCTTAAAGTGCTGCCAAACTGCCATCAAAGTCCGACAACATCAAGGGATCAATGTTTTTCCAACTCCAAATAAACACTGATCGATGTTAAAAAACGACATTAAAAACAGCCATTTAATACCATGCCACCACCTGGCACGCAACATTGGCAAGGACTATTCTCATTATGCATTCACTTCATTCCAAGTGATTACAGGAGTACCATTTCTTTGATTTCTGAGGCATCTTCGCGTGTAGGAACAGGCCAAATTTAAAACGGACATTTCGGAGAACAATGCTACCCACGTTCTCTACTTTCAGAAAACACTCTTGTAATTAGTTCAGCCTGGTTTTCTTGAGGACGCTCTGACATCCGAGCTGTGCAAATGTGACATAAGAGTGTGGCAGTTCATTTAAAGTCCTCTCAGCGTAGACAAGCGCTCTCAAGTCTGTAGCTCGCAATGTCTTTTGCAAAGGTCACAGCGAAATAACTAGCTGAGGATTATAGACGTACAGTAACTGGAAAAGCTGGCATTGATTGGTGTATTCATAGTGATGCTTTGCCTGACTTAAAAGTCTTAAGGGCTCGGATTTAGAACAAAGTGATGTGATGTCATTTTTAAATCAGGCCAAAGTTTTATTTGGAGTTTGTTTCAGCAATTGCGGCTGAAAGTGCATCCAATTCATGAAACCAGAGTAATTGGCGGTTCATTCTGCTGTGGCGACCCCTGATAAATCAGGGACTAAGCCAAAGGAAAGTTAGTGAGTGTTTCAACGATTCAAAAACTCATTGGAAAGCACCAGATGGTAAACTCTTTTTAAACTACAATAGTGATGGGAAGTTCGGATTTTACTGACTCAGACCTTTGCGTCGGACCTTTTCGTTTAGTTCATTTCGTTTAATTTGCCAAAATATTATTAAAATGTTACGAGTTGCTTCCAAACTCATCTACAACTACACCAAATGTTGATCACACTACAGACAAGTCATAACTAGAATGCTGTAAGAAAGAGAAAACAATCCGTCATTGTTTACCTGGGGTCAGTTCTTCGTACCTCGCTTAAATGATCAAAGATGATTTGACAGATCCTGGATCTTTTAATCTTGATAACTGATCTCTGGCTAATTTGGTTGTTCAAACAAGTTCGAGAATCAGATTTAAATGTCTAAATGAACTGATCTGAGATCGCTGCGTGTGTTGTGAAGGACAAATCTATCAATCCCTGAAATCATGATCAGCAATGCAACGATTGGCTGACTCCACAGCAGCGTAATGACATCATCTGATTAATATTCAATTCTCCATTTGAGCAAAATTACATACAATTTATAGGAAATGGTTTGTTAAATATGATACGCAATGACTTTTCAACTTTGTTGTGGGCTATAGGCTTTACACTTTCATCTGTCAAGTGTATTTAGCAATTTATTCAGTTTTACAGTTAGAGCGGGTTTTCTTTATTATAGCAGCAATAGTAGTTTTATAGTAGGCGGTTTCTTAATCGGTATATAAATAACTGGATGTTTAAATTAATCTTGCATCACAAAAGCATTTTGATATTGGTCAAGGTGTCTGCAACCTTTGTGAAGCATCAAATCATCATCATTTTAGCTGTCAAAACATGTGCATTACTGCATAAATGTATTATTCCTTTTTTTAAAAAGTCGCATATTGTGCATGTATATTATCATACACATACTAAAGCGATTGTAAGGGTTTGTATCTAAGAAGTTAGATTGCACAAGTTTTATTAATATATTTTAACTATATATATATAGTTGAAAAAAATTATATTTACTATTTTCCCAAGTGTATATGACTACTACTGTAAGACAATATCAGAATTCGGTACATACGTTCAGTATTACCTTTGCTTGAACCGACCCGATCTAATCATGTTTATATGAAATGAGCCTGCTCCCGAGCTGGTTTGAGCTATCAGAACTGTTGCTATGACAACAACTCTTTCGAAAGAGTTTTGAAAAACGAAACGATCCTGGATCGTGTCAAATCGTCAATAACCAAATCCAGCTAACTGAGTAATCCACATACGAAGAACGGACCCCTGGTCTTTTGCTTATGATTATGTCAGCTCACCTCTTCAGACAGGTCTTCAGATTTGAGTGGTTCATTCACATCACACTGACAGTCCCATATAAGCTTAACCAATGCAAACAGTCTGAGATGAAAGAAGCCATGATTAGTTCACCTTTCAAGTCTTCAGGTTTTCATGTGCCAGCATGTAAAGAGAGATGACTCAAACTCGACTCGATAAATGAAATATGTGAAACATCATTCACATATTGCTTGCTGCGTTTAAATTGTGTAGCAATAATTAAATTGAAACATAAATATACAGCTTACCTGATTCAGTGTGATGGCTGAGCCTTTTTCCGTGGTTGGATTACTGACGTGACTAACCATAAATCATCTTCCACTGTCAATAAGCGTGAGCCATAGTCTACTTGCTTTTGATGTTAGTACATGCAGAAAATGCTGCTTCGCAAATCCAAGTTCACAGAGCCCTGACAATGTGGTTGAGTCGAACATTGAGAACATTTACATGGACAACAATACTTTAATATGATTTTAATATGATTAAGACAATACTCTGAATACGAGTCTACCATGTAAATAGCGATTTTTTTTTTTTTTTTTTTTTTTTTTTATTTTTTTTTTTATTTATGTATTTATTTATTATTATTTATTTATTTTTATGACCTTAATCCAACTAAAGTCATAACTGAACTAAACAGAAATGGAATTAAGACGTGGAGTATGCAGATATTAGTGGCATTATTGAAGTAAACACCGCAATCAAGCTATTACCGTCATGTAGGACTTTTCGCTGCATTTTGCTGATTTTGCTGATTTGATTCAGAATGGCACTCTTTTGTCAGACGCTCACCGGTTTGACTTTTATTCATCGTCATTCATTTTAAAAAGCACCCGCTCCATTTTATTTGCATATATTTTACTCGAACGCATAAACTCTAAAGGTGCCTGATAGTTAGATGTGGAACTAACGTTAATCAGATTCACTCTAGTGAACGCATAAAAACCGTCATCATAATTTACTCGAGTGCACACCTCAAATTCTCACAGTTTGAAAACCCCTGGCATAGGGCACCAACTCCGGAAGGGGGCACCATCTCGGTTGCTTAAAAATAAATTATTAATATTTATTTTTGTAATATTAACATAAACTGAGTGTAAATAAAATATATTGATAATATGTTGAGGGTTGCAGATGGAAGGGCATCCGCTGTGTAAAATATATGCTGCATAAGTTGGCGGTTCATTCCGCTGTGGCGACCCCAGATTAATAAAGGGAGTTAGCCGAAAAGAAAATGAATGAATGATATTATGTTGATAAATACATTAAAAAAATGCATTCATTTATGGCATGTGACGCAACTTTTTTTCATGCGCCCTGGCCCACTTGTGTCTGCGACTGCATGTTACATGTTTAAATACATATGTTTGTGTGTTTTTGTTCCTCTGTGGGGGCACCACAGTAAAATTTTGCTTAGGGCACCCTTTTGGCCAGCAGCAGCCCTGTCTATATGTGCATGCGAAAAACAAACAACTGGCAGCAAATTATTTAACCGAGGCATTGGTTCATGTCTCTGATTGGTTGTGTGACTCATATCTTAATTTGAATATAAGTAAAGCGGTTCGTATGTTTTCTCACAATCATTGACAGTTATCCATCATCCTGATGTATTTGGTAAAGGAGAAAACTCAGGGTTATCTCTGATTTTAAATATTTAGGTCTAATTTTAGATTCACAATTGACATTTCAAAAGCATGCCGAGAAGGTCTCTAAAATTGTTAAATTTAATCTGGCCAACTTCAGGCATATACGACCTGACTTGACTAATGAAGCAGCAAAACTTTTTATGCACTACATGATTTTTTCTCATATTACATATTGCCTTAGCTTACTTAGCTAGCTTACTTAGATTTAAAATCAGTTGAATCCCTTTATAAACAGGCACTTAAAGTATTTGATCAGAAGTCTATTAGGTATCATCATTGTACTGATACTCTGTCGCCGCTTTGACCTGCTAGCATGTTCGTGAGGTTACATTTATTCTCCTCTTTTGGCTCTTACAACAATAACGTCACTTGTGGATCCAGACACGAGTCTGCATACTCTGAAGCTTACTGCAGAGATTGTCAACATGTATATTACATTTCAGTGAGTTATCAAAGAAGACCCCAAGATATTTATATGAAGTGACCTGTGTGATGGTTTGAGTATTGATGGTCACAGGCCTATGATCACCAATTCCTCTAGAGTCAAACACCATCTCTTTTGTCTCACTGACATTTAAAGCTAGAAAATGATCACCGCATTAACTCGCAAATCTTCCAATCTCTAAAAAATATTCAGATAAATCTCTGTTCTTATTCAATAAGCCTAAGATGGCAGTATCCTCTGAGAATTTAATACTGTAATTGTTAGAATAAGAACATCTACATCTGTCTGTATACAGAGTGAACAAAACCGGTGAGCTAACGCAACCCTGCGGAGCTCCCGTACTCAGAAATAATGAACAATATGTGAGATTTTGAGCTGAAACTTCACAGAGACATTCTGGAGACACCTGAGAAATACATTACTTATTATGAAAAGGGGCATAATATGTCTTCTTTAATCAAAGAATGGAAACAAATGTTTACCATGGCCTTATTTAAAAATAAAATCTGTCAAGAGAGGGTTAAGAACAAAATATCTCTTTGCCATGAGTATAGCAGGGCCTTTAAGAGCGCCCGGTTCCACGGCTCACATCCACACTGCCAAGACTAATCATTTCACTGCCAGCACGAGTGTATGTCACTGTCAGCAATTACATGCATAATAGCCATAACAGTTTCCCGCTCGACTTTTTAATGAGATTTAAGCCATCGAAGAAATGTTTGCTTTATCAGTTTATTGCATGTTTTTTTTTTTTCTTTTTCTCACCTGGCCCTTGTTAAACAACCCGTAACAGCTTTTTTGCTCCAGATTGCGTATATGCACTCATTTGCACTCACAGTAAGCGATCGTCTGCTATGATCGGCCCAGACATGTCTGCTCCATCAGCACTGACCACATAAGTTAATAATGTCCGAGCGGCCTGAGTGATGGAGGGTATTAGACGTGTTTGGGAGAGCCTGGCCAGCAACACAAACACCGGAGCGACTCGCTGCGGAGCTTCTATACGCAGCACCATCTGCTGCCCGCCAGAACAGGTGCAGCGCTGCATCCTGTAGTGAGTTAATGACTGTAATCACAGGCAGAATCCAGACTGAGATTCTAATCTACGCCACATGGCGGATCGGTCTCCGCACAGACTACAGGGTCACTTTGTGATGTCATTACGGGTCCATTGTGAACGACCTCACACTGAGATCCGCAATTCTGCATCCCTCCAGCTTTAACGTCACAGATGCTCGCGAAACAAATCATCCTGAGAGACTTTTAAACACTTAAGCAGGACAAATATTTTGGTTATTAGGAGAAATGCCAAGCGCGGAAGTCCATTAACTTCAAGAGGAAGTAAGAGGATGAGGGAGGGAGAGTGAGAAACGGCAGCTTGGGAATTATTTGCATGAAAGGAGGCAATATAAAGGACATTAGCATTTTGTTTTCTCAAGTTTCCAAACAAACTTGTGCGTATGCTAATTACCAGGCCTGTTTATAGACTGCTCTTTTATGGAGAGTTTGTGTACCCTCATATGCTAACAAGAAAAAAATCAATAGCAAACAAGTGCAGCCTGGAAAACAACTTTTTTTTCAGAATGAGTACCCTTAAAAGGCACTCGGAAAGAACTTGAGATTCGGTGCATTTATGTGACACTTGAAATAAGTATGTGTGGACTCTTGTAGGATTTGATTAGAACACAAAGCAAAATTGGAGTGCGACGAAATGTGATGCTGTGTGCAATATGTAGAGGAGCAGAAGGTTGTGATGCAACAAACAATAAGCAGGTGTGTTTCATTAATTACTGTACGTCTAATTTTATAAATATATTTTTAATTGCCTTCTAGTATATTTGCATAATGAAGCGCATGTCCAATATGTTTGGTTTGGAAAGCTAACCAGATGTTTGTGCCTTAAGAGTTCTTGAGAGAAGTGTTTGGGTGCTGGGTTTCTGTTTAGAAAAGGCTTTTTATTGTTTTCAATGCCAAACATGAGTGTCTAGGACAGGGGTGTCCAAACTCGGTCCTAGAGGGACTGTGTCCTGCTGAGTTTAGCTCTAACTTGCTTCACCACACCTGCCAGAAAGTTTCTAGTACAGTATATCTAGTAAGAACTTGATTAGCTGGTTAGGGTGTGTTTGATAAGGGTTGGAGGACGGATAAATGGATAATATCTATCTTTCTAATCTATCTATCTATCTGCCTGTCTGTCCGTCCATCCGTCCGTCCGTCTAGCATCTGTCTGTCTGTCTGTCTGTCTGTCTGTCTGTCTGTCTGTCTGTCTGTCTGTCTGTCTGTCCGTCCAACCGTCCAACCGTCCGTATGTTATATATTTAATAATATACTTTTTTCCATATTAATTTACTTTTATGCTTATTTACATAATCATGGTATTTATAAGATCATGTCCAGCCTGAGATTTAACATTTATGTCTTTGTTACACTGACAAAACCACAATCAAAAACAGGTGGTGATGAGAATGTCATATGATGAACTAAAGATCATTACAAACAGCTTTTGCTCAAACATAGTTTACTGAACTAAACAAGAGTTTACACAACTACTACTCACCATCATGGTAACATGAACACGATCTCATGGCAATTCGTAACTTTTTGATTTAGTGGCAAATTTGTATGAATTTAGTACGATTTGCTCATCCCCCAATGATGGTTGGGTTTAGGGACGGAGTTGGATGCCACACCATTTTTTTTTTTAATCTCACATTTTCATATGACTGAACTCAGATGAATTTGTACGAATTAGCCACTAAAACGTAAAATAGTTACATTTCCTCATGAGATCAGGCTGGTAACACACATTTATTGCTTACAGAATGAAACTTAACATTAAAACGTTAAAATTTGTTTCAGTTAGTTGTTTATAGTAATTTTTTTTTATAATATTTCATTTTATTTTGTGATTTTTTTTGTGTGCGTGCGTGTGTGCGTGTGTGTGTGTGTGTGTGTGTGTGTGTGTGTGTGTGTGTGTGTGTGTGTGTGTGTGTGTGTGTGTGTGTGTGTATGTATGTGAATATGTATGTACTGCATATGTATCATTTGAAATCAGAATTATTAAACCCCCTTAGTTTTTTTTTCTTTTTTAAATATTTCCCAAATTATGTTTAACAGACCAAGGAAATTTTCACAGTATGTCTGATAATATTTTATCTTCTGGATAAAGTCTTATTTGTTTTATTTTGACTAGAATAAAAGCAGTTTTTAATTTTCTTAAAACAATTTTAAGGTCAAAATTATTAGCCCCTTAAAGCTAAATTTGTTTTCGATAGTCTACAGAACAAACCATCATTATACAATAGCTTGCCTAATTACCCTAACCTGCCTAGTTAACCTAATTAACCTAGTTAAGCCTTTAAATGTCACTTTAAGCTGTATAGAAGTGTCTTGAAAAATATCTAGTAAAATATTATTTACTGTCATCATGGCAAAGATAAAATTAATCAGTTATTAGAAATGAGTTATTAAAACTATTATGTTTAGAAATGTGTTAAAAAAATCTTCTCTTCATTAACCAGAAATTGGGGAAAAAAATAAACAGGGGACTAATAATTCAGGGGGGTTAATAATTCTGACTTCAACTGTGTGTGTGTGTGTGTGTGTGTATATATATATATATATATATATATATATATATATATATATATATATATATATATATATATATATATATATATATATATATATATATATATATATATATACTGTATTACGTAATTATATATTTAATAATATACTTTTTTTGTTACATATTAATTTAGTTTCATAATTATTTACATAATTGTGAGATTTAACATTTACACCACATTTTATTATACATCTACCATTTTTTCTGTGGAGATTCATTTGCAGGAAGTCATGACAGATTATAGATTATGCAGAGTCTTGATCATTAAAACTAATTTGAAGTAGCCTGAACAATGACAACGTCCCACTGTGAATATTGGGCTGCAAATAACACTTAATTGGATCGCGTAAAAATATTGGACGTGTAAAATAAAGATTGGAAAAGTTTCAGTAAGTTACAGCTTTATTTTTATGCACTTCAGTTTAATTTTATTCCTTAGGTAGACAGCTCTTGTTTCATCCTGTCTTCTACACAAATCACTCCGTCCTCTCTATCTTTTTCTGTCTCTCTCTCTCATCTCATTTATTCTCTCTATCTGCCACCTTTTCTATTTTCTGTAATCTTGAGAAAGGTGTCAGCGTCTGTCGTCAGGCAGTGTTGCGGTCCGACATCTGACACGGCCCCAGGAACATAGTCAATAAAGCCATCTAATTGAGTGCCACTGGCTGCTGTTTATTGACAAAATAAGACCTGGGAATTAGGTGCGTCTCCGCCGTCCGCCCCAAGCAGCCACCTTTCTAGCATCACGACAGCTGTCCACTTTCAATCCATCAAAAGCTCATCCCGGTCCTCCAGGTGTCAAAGGATAGTCATCCGGCTGCAGCTGAAATAAACACGCACTCAATTTGAGTGTATGCCAGAGACAGAAGCGGCAAAAAAGAGATGGAGAGGAGTAAGGGGCTGTTCGCAGAGAGAACTTTTTTGTTTTTGCATTATGTTGGGTTACCATTTTTGTATACACTTGTGTCAGACAAGTTTGAACACTGTGTTTCCATCTTGCATCTAAAAATGTTACTACCATGCAGTTCACATTGTACATATTTTGTGAGAAATGGTGAGCCGATACACTTTCGTTCCTGTGCCTTTTTTTTATTTGTTTATTTTTTATTTGTGAGACCCCTAAACCCAACCTTATCTAGGGGTGCACGATTAATCGAAAAAAGATCGAGATCTCGATTCGACCCTTCATGCGATCTTAATTCAGCTTTTCTACGATTCAGCCAATTATATTTTCAAGGTCAGGAGAGAAATGTAAAGGTGGACACACAAGTCTTCACAGCAACATGGACGCCTCCAAATGGTGTTAAAAGTGTCACATACTGTATTTATAAAGTACAATTCACCCAAAAATCCCTTTTCTGTCTTAATGTAATGATGTAGTCGCGGCCGCGAAATCACACACAAGCTGATGCACTGTTTGCTTACTACTGAGAGGACACGCTCGTACTCACTAATGATGCCTGCTTTAGTGAACAGAACCTGCATAGGCTGTGAATAACAGCTAATAAAGTTCTAAATGACGTTTAGTTTGTTCCACAGAGTGATCGTTTGGGAGCCGCTCGGGAGGTATGATTTGCATGTATGTTTTTTTTTTCAGCAGCCATGACATGAGTCGCATTAAAAAAATTGTGCATGAAAATAAATGTTTAAATGTGTCAGTATAGTTACTCTAGCTTATAATGTTGAATCTAATGCAAGAGTTGAATCTGATAATTACAGTTTTTCTCAGTGGCTTTGGTGCATTTCGCACAACACTATTTACATTTGCACAACAGTTAATGCATTTCTCAAAACAATTAGTCATTGTAGTAGTGATAACCGGCAAAAGCATGTCACTTGCTCAAATTGAGCGAGATGAAAAGTCCTGACACCATTGTTTTTGAACAAGATAGTCAAATGGCTTTGTCATGTTTTCATTATGACACTTTACTCTGTTCATTTTTTCCAATGCAAAAAAAGGCAGATTTTGGTGACACTTCCTGAAAATGCTCCAGACAGCACTATCACTGCATTTAGTGAGGTATCTGAGTACAAGACACTGAATATGTATGTTTCACATTTTTACTGCATTTGCTCTTTGCAATTCTAATTTATTCACAGCATTGTGCAAAAGAATAAACACATCCTTATTTACAACAAACATAAACTTCCTTTGGGTAGAGCTGTGCACAACTGTAAACAATATTGCAGTACATATTGGAACTGAACCTACAACATACACAGCTTTGTAAATCATTCATGAAATTGTTCAATTTAGAATTTTCAGTAAAAAAAAAGATTTAAATTTTTTTAATAAAATTTGCTTAACAGATTTTGACAACTAGTTCAACATTTGTGTATGTAATGACTCAAGTAATGAAATGAGGACTATTAGTTTTATATGGAATGACTATTCAGCATTCACAAGTTTAGTTAATTTTGACTGACATGACATAAGCAAATGATAATGTTACAAACAGCAGAGAGTTGTATGAAAGCAATTGATGCATGTCCAAAAGCTTTTGCAATTTATTTTAAGGAATGAGAAACTGCTACTATGATGTCCACAAATGACTAATTATTTTGAGAAATGCATTAACTGTTGTGCAAATGTTACTAGTGAGGTGAGAAATGTACCTCTCAATGCAAATGTCTCATTTTACCAGTGAAATAAATGGTCTAATATTGTTGTCAATGACAAATGACAATCATATGTCTCAAACATAATAATTCAACTTTAGAATTATGAATATTCTGATGTAATCACTTTACTGTGAATTAATGACCAGGAAAAGTTTAAAGTCTGTTCAAATCTACCATTGCAAGTATATGCAAAATTTAGCATTTTAACCAGCAGTAGACCTACACATAGGCCTAATATTATTATTGTTGTTTTACCATATGTTTGTAATATTAATAGCCTACTCATATCAACCTTTATTTTACGTTTACAGAATCGGGAGAAAATCATGATCTTTAATTTAAGCAAAAAAAAATTGTGATTCTCATTTTAGCCAGAATCGCGCAGCTCTAACCTTATCCTAACCGGTTTAAATATTTTAAAATTGACCTTAGCGTTTTCCAGAAACATTTATTAAACCAGACAAGTCAGTCAGCTGTGGTTGAATTTACCATTAAAAATAAGACAGAAACAACTAAATTTTAGGTAATGTAAGAATCAGCCTTTTGGTTTCATAGGATTATTTACAGTTTACACACAACCTACATATCTGTCCACCAGATAGAACGGTTAGTGTAAAGTTATCTTTAGCAATACTGTATTATGTTATTATGTGGCCAATAATAATAAATACAATAAAAACTGTATTTTATTATTGGATGAGCAAGAGCAATATCTGAAGCTGAGTCATTAACTTATGAAGCACACAACACACCGACACAGATCTTAAAAGGAACCAAAAGTTTATTGCTACGCTATAAAACAATGTACTAATCTACTGTACATAAGACACACATACGCACAAGCAGTTAGAGGAGAGTTATGACGGAGAGCGAGTAAGGATTCAAATTCTAGCATTTGCTAAGTTCTTAGCAGGGCAATCTAAGAGAAACCATAAAAGCAGAGAATTTTAATATTCTTTATACTTAAATATAATTTGCAGTAGTTTCAGCAAGGGAAATAATCTTTGCTTGTGTGACTTGCTTTCTGCTGGTTCAAAGGGAAATCACAACACAGCTGATTGGTCAGCGTAGCAACTCCAGTGACATGCTGGAATTTCCTCGTCAGTGAAGAGGGGTTTTCTTACTTTCAGGGAAGCTTGGAGTTGATTACTAGGGATATGGATGTTGGATAAAGAGGTGTTGTCAGTAAAGTTCTTCCTGAGGCCTTTATTTATAATAAGGCCTTTATAATTATGTAGTTATGACGGAGTTTCAGAGTTCTGGTGGATTGACCTGATGGCTTGGTGTTGAAGCGGTTGATATGGATCAGTGCACCAACAAAAAGATACGATCAATGCTACCCAGAAAATCTTGATACTGATATGCATAATTTTAAGAAGCAACTTCAATCATGTATTCTCCTTCAGATTAGTCCCTTATTTATCATGGGTTGCCACTGTGGAACAAACCGGCATCTATTCTAGCATATGTTTTACGCAGCAGATGCCCTTTCAGCTGCAGCCACAAACACAAGAGGAACATGCAAAGTCCAACACAGAAATGCCAACTGGCTGAGCCAGCACTCGAACCAGCGACCTTCTTGCCGTGGGGCAACAGTGCTAACCACTGAGCCACCCATAACCACTTAAGAGCTAAAAATGTGCTGTCCACGTGGACACTCAGGCCCTAGGAGGTTAAGAAGCAACTTCAAAAGAAACTCTTCAAGTATGTCTGCATTTCTGACAAAGCACACATTCTCTCATGTTTACTCACCATACCATCGGCATATGCTCCATATGATGATTCAACAACAGCAGCAGTAGCAGCAGCTGAAAAACACTGATATTAAAACTTTGGGACAGATTTATTAAACAAAGCAAATTAGCAGGAAAGCGCATATGGGAGTGTAGGTTTTGCCAAGTGATCTACTGACAATGTGCGAATTAAAAGAACACAGATGCAAGCAGCTTATTTTCATAATGACTTACAAACTACTTATTGGGTTCCAAACAAGCAGAGCCAAAGATAATATGGAGCGTATAATCGACTAACAGCATAGGCGTGAAACAGATTATTATGTGCACTTATGGGCCTTAAATAACGGCGCCAACACCAGTAAACTGATTATTGCAAACCTTAGGTCATGAAAATCACTGTTTCTCCAGTATATTTTACTATTTGTGACCATTGACCACAAAACCATCGGTACAACTTTATATTTTAATGGTTCATTTGAGTATGTCTGCTTAATATTTGTTGGTACTGCTCCTTTAACAGACATGTAACTGAATATAAGAAACTTTGTAAGTACATGTCAACTTACACTAACCCTAACCCCAGCCTAACAGTCATATATGTCAATGTTTAAATCAGAAATAATCTGCATGTGCGTTATTCTCGACCGCACATTGAGAGAAACCGAAAGTAACCTGAATATATAGTACAGTATGTAAATGTCCAGTCGGTGGGGGTCAAAACCACATGTGTATATGTGACTGCACAATGATAGTGATTCAAAAATATATGTTTTGTTGGGCCGAACCTTGTTATATTTTTGACATCAGTTGCGGGCCAGAGGGAGGAGGAGGGGGGCCGCAAATGGTCCGCGGGCCAGCAGTTTGAGATAGACATTTTCCAACCTTGTCCAGCCCTGCTCTTCCCTGCCAGCCCAGTCAAGTTTGTTTTTGTCTTTGAGTTAGGTTTTCCCCCTTGGGGTTGTTTTTGTTCTCTCTTTGTTTTATGTTATAGTTAATAAAGACTCATCATTTTCTTGCACTTGAGTCCTCGCTCTTTTCCACACCCACTGACCGTGACAATTCCTTTATGTTGTCCCAACACAAATCAGCTGTTTGGAACCCAACATTTTTGAACTCACTGTAGTGAGTAATTTTTTTTCATTTGTGTGTGAACTATCTCTTTAGACAATTGTTTGATGTACAAAATATGCACATTCCAAATCTGTAATAGATAAGTTTTCCTTTCTCTAGATTTCTGAGGATATCCATAGAATGAGAGTGAGCATATGTTTGTGTTTTCATGTATGTGCGCGGCACAGGCTCTCATTTCCTGGCCTGTTCACTTGACAGCTAAGCAGCTCTTCAGTTCCAGAGGCAACATTGCATTCAGAGCTGTGGCAGCTAATTGATTAATGCTGCCACTTATAAACACAATCTCAGCACGCCGCGAGTGATAAGATTCCCTCCGCTCCATCTCACAGCACCTGCCTAATGAGGGGACAAGCAAAACCACGGCCCGAACGAGGACAAGACGAGACGAGACGCCACCATCCCCTGTCTGTCACCCTGGAAAGCTCTTATCGGCTCTCTTTTATTCTCCCAAATTAACTTTAATGCTGAGATAAGCGCAGGGGGCTCACATCTGCATTGGCACTGTTAATTGACTGTTATCACCTCAGAGAAGTTGAGGAACAAAGCAGTAAAGGAGCAAAAAAAAAAAAAAATCTCCTCTTCTTCCCCTTCAACTCTCCAGCACTTTGCGGTTTCATCACTCTTGTCTTCATGCAGAGGGCAGTCAGAGATGGCGGGAATGATTGGGAATGGTCTTGGCGACAGAGAGACGACGTGTTTTGCTGTGTGAGCCGTTGTGACAGTGATGTACGAGCGAGTGTAGCTTCTGATAATTCGTCACTCACAGACACAGAGAGGTCCATTAATCAAAGCCAGCACAGTCAAGCTGCCGTCTTCACTAAAAACCCTCACAGCAAGAGTTTTAGAAGCATCCGCCGCTACCCGTGATGGTGAAGCTGCATGGTCTTTGTGGTGTCGTAAAAGCTTCTGCTGGTTGGAGATCAGTGGAAATGAGGTTTGTTCCTCTAGGTGAGCACAGCGGAGCGGTTGGTTAAAGGTTAGTGATGAGTGATCAGTGGTGCTTGGGTGAAGAAAATGCAGTTGTACAAAACTCTTTGAGGCTGTTTGGGTGGTTATATGGGTTTTTTCTGTTGTTTTAGAGAAGGCTTGATATTGTAATATTTTATTCTGAAATAAATATTGCGATATGAATACAGTTTCACAAGATGATTAGTATAGCTCTATTTGACGGTTTTCTGGGGAGTCTGATTTACAATTCTGAAATCTACATTGTAAAAAGCGCTATATACATAAACATGAATTTAATTGAAATTATACTTCTGCGTCGAGTGATCCGCGTGACCTCCGGCGCATGCCCTGCGCGTAGTTTTGCATTTATACTTCTGCGTGCTGTTTGTGTTGCTCTGCAATAACACTTCCAATATGCAAGCTGGCTTGGTAGGTTATGTTATGTTCCTCTTTATCGAGTTTCTTCGCGGATGTTTTGTTTTTCCGAACGCTACAAAGTAGCTAAAACTCGCTTATTCAGAGGCGGGAACCAGCAGGCATGCAACAACTTTAGTCATAAGGTAAACACAAAACAAAAATTTCCATATAGAGCTCCTTTATGGGACTCGACACTTGTAAACAAACGCTCCATCAGGCTCACGGCTCTCAGCATCGCCCACGCTCGTCACCGCTACCAAAACCGACCAATCACAGAGCTTGCGCTACTTATCGTTGCAATGTGTAGTTACATTTTTTGAGAGGTATGCGTCACGCCACGCCTGACCATACACGTGCGCTTGACGCAGAAGTATAAATCAGCAATAACAGTATTTGAGTACAGGAATTGAATAATCACAATGCAAAAAAAGCTTTTCTTAGTTTTCTTTGTCTCATTTCTAGTCCAAAATCTAAAAATTCCTAGATCAAGTAAAAATACTGTTTTGTTTTCACCTTTAAAAGAAATGTCAAAATTAAGAGTTTTTTTTTTCTTAAATGGCACCTGTGGTGAATATCAACTCTTGTAATCTGTTTGGACAGAACTGTGTGTAGGTGTAGTGTGTCCACAGTCATATTGGAGTGATATAAAGACAATATGTCCCCTTTTTTTAATATCCTGATGTTAAAATAGGATCCAAATCCCTCCAATTTTGAGGCCCACCGCAACGTGACGTAGAAGTGCGGTTTCCCCGCCCACTGAATTGATTGACAGCCGCATATTAACAAGTCTCTGTAGTAAGGCGCATAATCATATCAACAAGACAGGACGTGCACAAAACAACTGGGATTTGCTCAGCTCTGTGATCATCAATCATCATCAAATGTTGTCACAAATTAGTTTAAAAACAGTTTAAAAACAGTGCATGTTTGTAATAAAGTAAAGACGGTAAAATCGCTGTAATTTATCACCACAGACGCAAATCAGTACAATTATAAAAAAAACGATGATTTATTCCTGGTTTGTAGATGTTAAATCAGGTTTATTTTGTACATTAACATAACGGATATCCATACAGCAGTGGATATTAATGTGTATCCTGTCACATTTGCCATGCAAAATTAAACGCGCGCGCTGTGTGTGCGTGAATTTTGTAACGACATTGTGTGTGACTCATCATTGCAGAAAGGCTTGAATTAACTCCACAACAAATACATCAAATAATCATTGGGAAAATATTTCTCACAAACGTTACATAAGATCTGCTTCCTTCATGTCTGTCACTGTGCTGTTTATCTGATGCAGCAGGAGATTGAGACACACTATGTCAAAATCTATTTACAGTGGGTACGGAAAGTTTTGAGACCCCTAAAATTTTTCACTCTTTGTTGTATTGCAGCCATTTGCTAAAATCATTCGCTGACTTAAACCCAATTGAGCATCTCTGGAGAGACCTAAAATGGCTGTCCACGACTGTTTACCATCCAACCTGACAGAACTGGAGAGGCTCTGCAAGGAGGAATGGCAGAGGATCCCCAAATCCAGGTGTGAAAAACTTGTTGCATCTTTCCCAAAAAGACTCATGACTGTATTAGAGTGCTTCTAGGTTCATATGATGTTTCAAAAATGTCAGTTCTGTGTTTTTTTCTGTCAATATGAGGTGCTGTGTGTACATTAATGAGGAAAAAAATGAGCTTAAATGATTTTAGCAAATATAACAAAGAGTGAAAAATGTAAGGGGGTCTGAATACTTTCCATACCCACTGTACATAGTCACTCATATAAGTTTCTGCCATTTTTTTTTTTCATTCTCTAATTCAAGAAATGCATACTTTCTTTGAAGGACATCTTGTTTTCTTGGTCTGCTATGTTTGCTGCACAGCCCAAGCCCTTGTTGAACTCACTGAAGTGCATACATCTGTTGAGTGAAGGCTAATAAGGGAAAAAAAATTGAAGTAGAATCATCCTGAGTGTGTTCCTTCTTATGAAGTCTCTCTTTGTATTTGACAGAAGATCTGATCTAGTAGTCTATATACAGTATGTTAATGTCATTGTACTAGTGGTTATAGCATAGTTATATTTCACACAGCCAGCTCAAGGGTCTTCTTATGTATTTAAATTTGATGAATGATCAGAGAAATGTGTCGAGACTCAAACAAGCATATTTTGCATCTACAGTCCTGAGTGCTGAATGGCAGATTCTGCTGCCATATGTTAACACAGCCGTCTGGTACCACAGAGAAAGAAAAATGTTTTCAGAGTCATTATTACTGAAGTAGTGATGATATACTGTAAGCAGACATGCATTTAAACATCTTGAGTATTTCAGGATTTGTGGTTTTACACAGTTCCTCGATTTGAGTTAATGTAGCAAAGATAGATAGATAGATAGATAGATAGATAGATAGATAGATAGATAGATAGATAGATAGATAGATAGATAGATAGATAGATAGATAGATAGATAGATAGATAGATAGATAGATAGATAGATAGATAGATAGATAGATAGACTGTAAAAAATATCCATAAATAAGCAGTTTTCTGTATTATTTTGTGTATATATTTTATGTTTCTCTCTCTCCCACAACCCCCCCCCCCCCCCCCCCCCCCCTTATTTATGCTTTTAAAATCCATCATGGGACCTTGATCTTTCTTCCAACAACTTTTAACCTTAAAAATATATAAAAAAAAAAAAAACTTTTATTAACATGTTTAATAGTTTAAAGTGATATACTGTCTGGGTTGATGTTGTATATTACGCTACAAACCCTCATAATAAGCTGCCAGTACATATATTATTTCTTATTCATTATATTATTTCAAACTACTAAAATGTCAGTAAAAGTCGCTTTGTTAAACTGTAGAGTTGAATTTTCAACATCAAAAGTCAACAGAGCAGAGATCAAGGTCCCATAATCCAATTCATAACCGTGAATAAACTGAAAACACTATAGAAGTATGGAAACTGTAAGTATGGATAGATAGATAGATAGATAGATAGATAGATAGATAGATAGATAGATAGATAGATAGATAGATAGATAGATAGATAGATAGATAGATAGATAGATAGATAGATAGATAGATAGATAGATAGATAGATAGATAGATAGATGGATGGATGGATGGATGGATGGATGGATGGATGGATGGATGGATGGATGGATGGATGGATGGATGGATGGATGGATGGATGGATGGATGGATGTCCAGTGTTGTGTTTGTATTAATGATAAATTTATGTTGCACAGTGGTCCTGCAAGACACAGCATTTTGTTCACTCCGTATGTTCACACATGTAGTGGAAGGTAAAAATAGTGGAGTAAAGCTCGACTTGACTTAGACAGACAGATAGATAGATAGATAGATAGATAGATAGATCTGTCATAAACATGATTGTCATGAAGCCATTATAAATGCGTCATTAACTTTATAAGAGCTTCATTCATATTTTTGTCTTTATCTCATCTTTTTCTCAACTACAATTGTAGAAATATAATTTGTCATTAAAATGTCATTATGTTATAATTATGCTGTTTAAAAACTTTGACAGAGTATTGACACTTTTACTGAGACATTATAAAAACAAGTTCAATTTTTCTGTGAATAAAAAAAAAAATAGATCAGAAAAATAGTGATGACACCGTTACAATGGCCTCTTGAAAATTATGTTTATGACAGATTTACAGTGTGACAACAAGTAATCTTGTCTTGGTAATGTCAAGTTGTCATGACAAAGGCCAGTTGTGATTGTATTTATGTCAGTATCAGTTCATAACAAAGACATCATAAAAATTAATCTTTGCATTTCAAACGACATACAGTAACTGAGCTAATGACACCTAATGACAGTTGTCATAAACATGCATAAAATCACATTCATATCATCACATGTAATGATTATAAAAGTTTCATGACAGTGTTATGAACACCTCCTTTAAGCAAAATGTTATCAAATTATTTACTTTTGTCATATTTTTTTTTACAGTAATTGGGTGGATGATGGATTGATAAGTTATGCTTTTGCACTGATTCAGTCCCAGTTTTGTAATTCAGAATTTTTCCCATTTTTTTTAGCTGAAGAGTTTGAAAACTAAAAAAGCAAAGAAAACTCCATGCTTAAGTCTCTGCAATACAGCAAAAACTCATTACCAAAACTCCCCTAAAAAAACATCCCAACTCCTGTCGCCTGCATAAGACTCAATGCTCTTTACCACAGAGAATGATTTAGCCTAAAAGAGCGCTGGAAATTTTCTTCTGAGGCTTTGGGAGTGACTTGATCAGTCTGCTGCTGTCTCGTTGAGAATGCCAGCTCATTTCTCAGCCTCGGCTCCACAGTTGCACCCTGTGTGCCATTCCTGGTTCATTCTTATGCATTTCCATTGCCAAAGAGCTCGTCAGCTGTGATGAGGTACAGCCTGAAGTATTCCTGGCCTCCATTTTTTTCCTCCAAGATTTCTCATGGTATTTGGCAAAGGGTGGCAGGGAGGGAAGGAGGCAGCCATCATTTGATAGGCTCCAGTCTCTCAAGAACTAAATTATACAGGAACAGATAGCGCAAATGAACAGCGACGGCCACTTGGTTTCTCTGGGGCATGGGAGTGCTTTTTGTTGCGCAGGGGATGAGTTGTGCGAAAAGTGAAGAAAATTGCGGATGTTTGGAGATGAATCACAGTTTTCAGGCGAGATCTTTTTTAGCTTATCTGACTCTCCAGGAGTATGGTTAACCATTTTGTATGGCAGTCTGGCCTCTCGACTTCAATCTCCGGCTGTCAGCCTCATGCCATCTGTATGGAAAATGTCACCCAGTTGACTTCTAACTAGACAGACTTGTTTACCCATTTAGACATCCTCAGTCAGATTGAGCCTTCTTGGGAAAATGGAATCAAAGGTATTTGCTTTAAACCAGTGGTCTCCAACCCCTGGGCCGCGGACTAGCACTGGTTCGTGTACCAATTGGTACTGGGCCGCACAAGAAATCATTTATTATTTCCATTTTATTTATTATCTGAGTCTGAATGATCTTTTATTTTGAAAAAATATTGACTGCAGTTACATCTCGGCCACTTGAGCGTCAAAATGTATCTCTCAAGCTACCACAGCCATATCACCCTGCAGCCCAAGACCCTTACTCACTGAAGCTAAGCCTGGTCAGTACCTGGATGGGAGACCACAGGGGAAAACTAGGTTGCTGTTGGAAGTGGTATTAGGTATAAGCGGACACTAAACTGTCAGTGGGTGCCATCTTTCGGATGAGACATTAAACCGAGGTCCTGACTTTCTATGGTCATTAAAAATCCCATGGCATTCTCATAAAGAGCAGGGTTGTCCTGGCCAAATTCCCTCCATCGGCCCTCACCCATCATGGCCTCCCAATCATCCCATCCACCGAATTGGCTCTATCACTGTCTCTCCACTCTACCTATAGCTGGTGTGTGGTAAGTGCACTGGAGATGTTGTCCTGTGGCTGCTGTCGCCTCATCCAAGTGGATGCTGCACACTGGTGGTGGAGTGGAAAGAGCCCCCTCATGATTGTGAAGCGATTTGGGTGTATGGCCACACACAATAAATTAGCTATATAAATAGACATTACATTACATTTACATTACAAAATGAGTAAGAAATGGATGTCTCTGGAAAGGTTATTTGCTAAGGGGAAAAGACCCAGTGAAGGACCCAAGAACTGCCAAAGAATGGATCTGCAACCCATTTGTCAACAAATCAGGTGAATCCAGCATGTCTGTGCAACAAGAAGATCAACTGCTGGAGATCGCAAATAACGGCGGCCTTTCACATCTTTTTCACATGCAAGTTTGTTATTTTCAAAGGAGGCTTGTGTTGTGTGCATGCACATATCTCGCACCAGAATGCCATGAGCACACCACAGGTCGCGTGAAAAGACTGACCAATCAGCTGAGCTTAATACTGGTATATACACATTTCAGTTATCCATTTATCTCAAACAAACACAGAACACCCAAACACTGCAGTGCTTTTTCATTTTCTCCATGATTAAAACTTGTATCAGAGCTGCAGCAATGTTTATTCCTCTGAGAAAATGGTTGATGGTCGCCTAGCAATCTATGTACACCATCAAACCATCATACAAATATATAATACCTGACTATATAACTGTGGCTTCACTGCATGGAGGAAGAGAGCGTTGGTAGGAAGCACAGTTTTTGACTTTTGTGTAGTGGTTTTCCATTGCCGCTATTGTTGGTCGAGTGAGCAAGTTATTAACACCTAAAAGTCAGAGTCCGTAGGCAAAATAGATGCAAATAAAAACGTCTTTATTTTCCAATCAACAGAATTCCTTCATCAATTTTCCTTAATCTACACTGCACAATTCTCTGTTACCTTAAGTTGAGTTAGTGTCAAAGTTACGGTCAAAAATTGTGTGCTTCCTACCAACGCTGTCTTCCTCTATGCAGTGAAGCCACAGTTATATAGTCAGGTACTGACACCTTGTGGCCAATCGCCAATATACAGTGTATGGTTTCTACAATATATATGTGTATATATATATATATATATATATATATATATATACACTCTCAGAAATAAAGGTACGCGAGCTGTCACTGGGGTGGTACCTTTTCAAAAGGTACACATTTGTACTTGAAGGGTCCATATTGGTACCTCAAAAGTATATATTAGTACCTACAAATTTTAAGAGGAACACTTTTGTACTTGTTAGGTACTAATATGTACCCTTGAGGTATCAATATGGACCTTTTAGGTACAAATTTGTACCTATTGAATAGGTACCACCCCAGTGACAGCTCATGTACTTTTATTTCTGAGAGTGTATTATAGGTTGACATAGATTAATTTTTTTAATCTAGATTAAAATGGCTCATTTGAATTCTGCCGAAGACATTCAGAATATGTGTGCTATCCAAATAATAAGTCTTTGAGAACGGGTTTCTCAAGCCAGGTCACAAACACACACACACACACACACACACACACACACACACACATCGCGAAATGCGGAGGTTTTTTTTCTTCTCATTTGGCATGCGTTATTAAATTCCATAACACTCTCACCTGTCCTTACTCATTTATTGGCGTCTAATACCCCAGTTTGTCACGAAGGCATGAATTAAATGTTCGTGAGTTAAAGTGAAACTGCTCAACTGCAGTTAGCGTCAGGCATCCTGCTCATTTGATTCAGAAGGGTACTTCTTTCCCAGATGGCTCACCGGTCAGGTATACATCCGCGCTAAACTATCAAGGTGAAAGTCATCATAGCTTGCGTAGAATAGACCCAGCTCTCACCCAACTTTGAGAATAAATTAACGGCGATATTTTTTTTTATCGCGCGATAAGAGTCGGCCCACCACTAATATATATATATATATATACATATATATATTCGAGCCCTGAATGGGAGGTAACATCTGATTCCGGTCGAGTCTGAATCTGCGTGATCGGGCCCGATTTCCAACCAAAATTTTCATCCCAGGTTGCAAGAAATTGTCCTTGTTCAATTCAATTCAAGGTTATTTGTATAGTTCCTTATTGTTTTAGATCAGCTTCACAAAAGGTGCAAATTATTGTATTACAATCAAACCCAGAAAAGTTAAGGTCATTAGTTACAATAACTTTAATGTTATTAACTAATAACTAATTAACTTGTAACTGATAGCTTTTAATAGTTAACGTTATTGTAAGAAGTCATCTTGCTCTAAAAAGTCAGTTCATGATTCATTTATTGTTCACAGCTTGTATTTAAAATTTACAAGAAGCACTGTTTGTCCTTGGTATGATGGGGAAATCATGGCTGGCGATGAAGGACAGTTACTTATCACGTTTGCTGCTGTTGTTCTGGATCAGATATCACACTGCTGGATGCAGATTAAATGTGTCTGTGCCTCCTGCAGATTCTTACCACACGTGTCTCCTGATTCACTCTTGAAGCTGCCATTTTGTTCTGATTAGCTGATAAAAGTGCATTTCGGGAAGTAGATGAAGCCTCAGATGGAACAAGGAACAAATCGAGCACAAGCTAGTTGACTTGACAGAAATAGCAGCTTTTTTAAGTTTCGTTTCAGATATCCAAACTGACAAGACAGTACATGAAGCATCAGTTGTACAGTATTTCCATTTTCAGTTTGTTTTCAGCATTCATGCGCAAGTCATACTCATAATTAAATTGCACAATTTATTCATATTTGCCATGGTGAATAAATACCATTTTATTAACATTAAAGGTATCTGGGTTTAAAAATGTTTTACTGTTTTCTTTAGTTTTTCTTTTGTGATTTCCTTTGATTTGTTTTACATTCTATTTTGTGTGTGTGAATGCTTGTGTGTGTGCACATACCTTGTGTTCGTGACATTGTGGGTACCAAGTGTGTGTTTGTGTGTGTGTGTGTGTGTTTGTGTACATGCATGGAAACTTATTGATTTCAATTAGTTTCAATTGTTTTGTTCCAGTTTTTTTTTGTACAGTCTTATCTAAAAGTTTGACCGCCCCTGATAATTTTCATAACTGCAATCCATAGCCTTCTGGCCTGGTGTCACGGTGGCGCAGTGGGTAGCATGATCGCCTCACAGCAAGAAGGTCGCTGGTTCGAGCCTCGGCAGGGTCAGTTGGCATTTCTGTGTGGAGTTTGCATGTTCTCCCCGTATTAGTGTGGGTTTCATTGGGGTGCTCCGATTTCCCCCACAGTCCAAAGACATGTGGTATAGGTAAATTGGTGTGTGTGAATGAGTGTGTATGGATGTTTCCTAGTGATAGGTTGCAGCTGGAAGGGCATCCTCTGCGTAAAACATATGCTGAATAAGTTGGCGGTTCATTCCACTGTGGTGAACCCAGATTAATAAAGGGACTAAGCCGAAAAGAAAATGAATGAATGAATGAATGAATGAATGAATGAGCCTCAGCAATTTCATTTGGATATATTTTATACTCTAGGAAAAAAGCAACATTTCAGTTTTGACATAACATTATTTCATCAACAGATGCAATGCAATTTAAGTCATAAGAAAAACAGACAGGTGCATAAATGTGGGCATCCCAACAGAGTAATGACATCAATCTTTTGTAGAGCAACCTTTTGCTGAAATGACAGCCTATAGATGCTTTTTATAGTCAAGGATAAGTCCCTGAACTTTTGGTGAAGGCATTTTGGGCCATTTTTCCTTGCACAATTTCTCCAGTTTAGTCAGGTTTGATGGGTGCCGAGCGTGAACGACTTTTTCAAATCAATCCATAGATTTTTGATGATGTTTAGTTCGGGGGACTGGGATGGCCATTCTAGAACATTGTATCATGTCTGAGCATGAATTCCTTGGTAGATCTGGAACTGTCCTTTGGGTCATTGTCCTGCTGAAACATCCAACACAGCCTCTTGACTGATTCCTGAACGTGGTTCAGATTCTGCTGATACTGGGTGGAATCCATGCAACCTTTAACTCTGACAAGGTTTTCAGTACCTGTGCAATGCCACACATCTGCACAGGATGATGGCCCCTTCACCATATTTTAAAGTAGGGAGCATGTTCTTCTCCTGAAATGCTGTGTTCTTTTTCCGCCATGCAAAGCGGCAAATGATTGTGGCATCTGTCCACAGTATATTTTTCCAAAATGATTCAGGCTTGTCCAGATGAGCCTTTGCATACCTCAAGCAACTCTTCTTGATGGCAGAATGCAAAAGGCTTCTTCTGCATCACCTTCCATTGAGCTGTTCTTTGTAAAGAATGCGCTGAACTGTGGAATGATGCACAATGACATTATTAGTAGCAAGATGTTTCTGGAGCTTTTTGGAGGTGGTCTAAAATTTGTCTGTGGCCATTCTAACCATTCTTCGCCTTTGCCTTTTAGATATTTTTCTTTGTCTAGCACATCTTTCCTGCACAAGAACTGTTTTTGTGGCCTTCCATTTTCTTACTATATTTCTGACTGTGGAGATAGAGGCTTTAAATGTTTGTGATAGCTTTTTGCATTCTTCTAATTCATGTTGATGAATTATCCTAGTTTTTAGATCATTAGAAAGTTCGGTCACACTTTATTTTGATGGTACGTTTGTTGAATTTAAGCATTGCATCTACATGCCAACTAATTCTCATTAGATTATAAGTAGACTGTTATGCTAGGGTTGGGGTTAGGCTTAGTGTAAGTTGACATGTACTTGCTAGGTTTCTTATAGTCAGTTAAATGTCTGTTGAAGGAGCAGTATCAACAGATATTAAGCAGACAGTCTACTAATACTCAAATGGACCATCAAAATAAAGCATTACCGGATGTTTTTTTTTTTTTTGAGGTTCCCATGTTGCTATTTTCAGGTTTACTATAAGGAGAAGCACAACTAGCAATCAGCTATCTTAAATATCCTTTTTCATGATTGGTTGCGCCTCTGTAAGGATTGCTAAGGTTCACTAAGTCGCTCAAATCAATTTTTTTGTTGCAATCAACCAGCATTAAGTGACTACAGGTTTTAAAATTCACACAAAAGAGAGGGTGCCCAAACTTTTGCATAGCATATTTTTTAGTTTTAGTTTAATTTTGCACATCTCAGTACTGCTACACTACTGATTTCTGTCTGAAAATCAGGACATTATCTAGCTTTCTCTAGAAACAGAATGGCATTTCACTGTGATCTTCTCTTATAAAGAAAGAGCACATAATTATGCAGTCACAGAGGGGTGCCCAAATTTTTACATAAAACTATATACAATGATATTAATAGAAAACAGAAGAATTTATAGGAATAGAAAAATCCTTCAGTTATTTAAAGAGATTCGTTCATTCTTTCATTAGTGTTTACCCTGACTTTTATTTCTCTTTTATTTCCAGGTATGCCAGGGAAGTCACTTTCTATCAAATTTATCCTTGTCTTTTCATCTTGGGTGGATGGCGTTCAACCAAATCATTGCAAGCTCTTTCAAAGGTGTGCATTAACTTAAAATGCACAGCAGATGCACTTTTCCGCTGTGCATAGGATTCAGAGCGAAACTCTTTTAAACGCTGCACAGCTGAGACTACAGCGCTGGCATTTTAAAAGTGGGGCTGAAGCTGCGCTGCTATTTGTACATGAGTTAACATACTAAGTAGGCACTGCAGTAGCTGAGCTGTGAATATTCATGGCTGGCTCCTTGCCACGGTGATGGCTCTAAAATCCCATTTTCTGAAGCATCATTTCATTAAGAGAGCAAATAGCTGCTCAAAAAGTCCAAAATTATTTGTAATTTCCTCTCTCGTTTTAAACTAATTCTTGATGTCAGTGAAGAAGCAGACTAGTGCATCTGTTGCAGGCAATCACAGGCAGAGAGAGAGATAGAGAGAGAGAGAGAGAGAGAGAGAGAGAGAGAGAGAGAGAGAGAGAGAGAGAGAGAGAGAGAGAGAGAGAGAGAGAGAGAGAGAGAGAGAGAGAGAGAGAGAGAGAGAAAGATGTACAATGGCAAACTTCTGTGCAAGCATGTGTGTGTGTTCATGTATTTCTGAGCCAATCTCATCATCAGAACACAGTCTTGCCTGATTGGGCAAGATGATGGTGGCTTGAATAGGTAATCAGGCTTTAGGCACGAATGATTGAATACAGTATGTTGAGCATGTCAGCTTTTCCATGAAGACTTCAGCTGTACTTCTCTGTTGTTAGCTGACGTGACACTAACCTTTCTGCCAAACAATCGTCATATTTTTAAATCAAGTTTTGTTGTGTTTGTGAAAATAAACATGTCTTGATGGCCTGTCAAACCTGCAGGTTTGAAGTTCCTATAATGTACCTTGAGATTTGCAGCTTTGTTTGATGTCTGACTTAATTTGATTTGAAGAAAAGGTGGCACATACTAAGCAGCTCCTCCTCTTTTATTTTAAATAACCGATAGCGTTTCGTTTGTATCACAGTTGGGTTTTTGAGCCAAAGCACATCAGGCTCATGACAGCCACAGTCTGTAATAGCAATGTTGAGTCTGTTTAACCATTTTAAAAGTCAGCGTTCAGTGTTATTATTTAAATGGGTCTAGCACATTTATGCTGAATTGTGTATATGATCAAAGTTCCCTTAAGGCAAGTCATTTCACTCAGCGACTATCATTGAAATGCCTCTCGGGCACTCTCTCAGGCATTCAGTTTGAATAGAGAGACCCCAAATTCTCCAAAACTGTTTGCCAAGCTTACAATTAAATTTCATATTTGGAATCACAACTATTTATTTATTTATTTTTCAGGTTGCACAAACCTAATGTGTATGTGCACTCGAAGGGTCATGTAAGAAACAGGGAGAATCCAACTATGAGTGAAGGACAGTTTAATGAAGTACAACAGTGATAATAGGTCTTAAAGTGCTCAAAAAGGATAGAGAGACTTAGCAGAATGTCCAGAAACAGAGAGCTTCAACAGGTCCAAACAAACACGTCATCCGACAGTCCAAACTCGCTCCTTGAGGGCCGGTGCTCTGCATATTTTAGTTCCAACCCCAATTAAACACACTTGAACCGGCTAATTAAGCTCTATATGTATACTAGAAACTTTTAGGCAGGTGTTGAAGGAAGTTTGATCTAAACTATGCAGGACACTGGCCCTCCAGGACTGAGTTTGGACACCCCTGGTCTAGACTAAAGAGAAAACCTGGACATTGCAGGAGCATGAATGCAACAACGAACTGATAACCAGCAGTGAAACACAGACTGTTTATATAGGCTGCAAAACAGGCATCAGCTGGAACCCTCTGATTAGGTCAGCTGATCAGAACCCACGCTACCATGAAAAGGTAAACAGACACACCCACCATCTCACACCACAACTTGCACGTCATAACACATAACATACTGGGAGAACACACAGACCCATAAACCGTGACACTTCCTTTATGGCCATTTCTGTTTATGTGTTACACATTATCATATGAATTATGCCTAGTTTGATCATGCTGGTTTTATTAAGTACTTCCCAACTTGGTCTCAATGGCAAATCCCCTCCCAAAATGACAGCGGTCTTTTTGTTTATGTGAGTGTTCAAGTGGTTGCTGTTATGTGATTTGCATTTGAATGGCAGGGGTGGGAATTCATGAGGTCAGACTGTACCTAGCGTTCATTTCAAACAGATTACAAAACCAGAGAACATCAGTTTTCAAGTGTAGTTGGTTCTATTAAAAAGTAGAGCTTTCAAGCTTTAGATATATTTCTCATGTCTGTGAATCCAGTATTTGCTGAGATTGCAGCACGTTTGCTGACTCCAGAGGCTTCATAACAGCAGAAACTGCATAAACTGTCACAAAGAACACGTCTGCGTAGAAACACTTGCTTGGAGAATCATCAGTCTAAAGCAATAGATGATTGGATCCTGTACTAGAAAACTGGGCTTAATTCAACATATTTATTGTTACACTTTTTCCCATTCAAAACTATAGGAGTGACATGTATATTCTATAGTCTTTGATAAGATCCATTTGCTATCATGTCTCTGGATCAGAGCAGATTGTGTGTGTGTGTGTGTGTGTGTGTGTGTGTGTACAATGCACTGCAGCAGTTTGTGTGACATTAATGCACAACCAGACTTTTACATTTATCTCAGTGGAAAGCATATTTACACTATATGAATCATATATCCCATATATAGCGCACAGCATGTTTCAGTATCTTGGCTATTGGTGTTTATCCAATCATTATTACAGCTAATTAACATGGAGGAGTTCAGATTAACACCATTTCGGTTGCCAGTTACTATTTCTAAGTGTAAGGGTGAAGACTCCGTTACATGTGTTCACATCTAAACACTTGTATATACAAGAAAACTGGTCATATATTCAGATGAAACAAATTTTAGGTGTGAACATTTGGTTACAAGTGAATAAATGAGCAGTTTTAGCTTCAGCTTTAATGTCTTCTTGGGGGGCAGGATGTTTCAGAAAGAGATCTATTGATTGGTCTGTATTGATGATCTGACCGGCAGAAGTGAAACTGACCGACTGACTGAAACTGACCGACTGACTGACTGACTGACTGATCGATCGACTGACTCACCCTCCTCCTTACCTAAGCCCAACCAATAGTGTTTTCAAAAGCACCGATTGAGCCGCCCAGCCACTTCCCTTAACCCAACTGCAGTGTTTTGAAAAACAATCCAGAAAAAGAAAAACCCTCGCCTGACTTTTACCACATTTTCAGATTTTACCACATTCTCACCCTGTTATTTACTTGTTAATTTTATTTTTTTTGATTTTGCTTTTGTCTTACCTGCTTTCTGGAACCGTTCTTCACCAGACTCCCCGTCATCGTGGTCATCTCCTCTCTGCGTCTCAAGTCCACCAACATACGTCGCAAACTAACTGGACAAACTGGTAACAGTGGGAAAGCTGTCCATATGGTGGTAAGCTGTCAGCTGGTAAGCGCGTAAGGAATGACGTCATACTGCCCCGTAACGTTTGTTTTAAAGATGAAATGCAGCCATACGTACTTCTGGCTACATAATTCATTCTCTCCAGAAATATATATAGGGCTTCGTTTTCAGAATAAGCCAATGTTGCATGAAACTGTAAGTGTTGAATGCTTTCATCTTTTAAATGCTTCCAGGACTTATAGATAACCTTGAGAATAACACAATGATAAAATAACTCATTTTGGTTTCAAGGGGACTTTAAAACCAGGTTTAAGACAGGCAGTAATTGCACTCATAGTGAACACCTTGCCTTCCAGTAAATTTGCTACAGGAGTGAACATTACGACACCTAATTAATATTTATGAGCCAGGCTGATAAGGTTAAATAAGGAGGTCTTTAAAACCTGGAGAAAGTTATCTGTTCTCCATTCATCTTAATGAGCCTGCATGTACTCATGCATGTATGCATATCACATGCTTCATGTTGCTCACTGGGATTGTTAAAAGTTTAAAATCTAAGGTGATACTTTTATTTTATTTTTGCCTTACCATTATAGGACTATATTATTACAGCTATAGGAATAATAACCAAATATGCATTCAATCATTCATTTTCGGCTTAGTCCATTTATTAATCTGGGGTCACCACAGCAGAATGAACCGCCAACTTATTCAGCATATGTTTTACGCAGCGGATGCTATTCCAGCTGCAACCTATCACCCATACACTCCCATTCTCACACATACACTATGGACAATTTAGCTTATCCAATTCACCTATAGCACGAGTCTTTGGACAGTGGGGGAAACCGGAGCACCTGGAGGAAACCCACGTGAACACGAGGAGAACATGCAAATAACCAAACAATACAAGACTGAATTCATTATTAAATGAATAGTGTAGTCTAATTATCATTTGTTTAAATGGTTGTTGCTGTTGTTGTTGTGTGTGTAAAAGCATGTTCTTCTACCAGTTTATTTCTATTTCTTTCTTATAAAGATATTCTGAAAAGTAAACTTCATCTTGGATGGTCTGGCATTCATTCCATTCATTTTATTTTAAAATACATTACAATGTGTGATTGGTTGGTTGATTGGTTCACTCATGTATTTATGGATATGTAGTACCATTAAAAAGTTTTGGGGTTGGGATGTTTGGGATGTTTTTTTGGGAGTTTGAGGTGTTTTTTTTTTTTTTTTTTTTTTTATAAAGAGACTAATATTTTTTATCCCGTTTAAAGTTATATATAATTTGTAAAGTTTAAAAACCATTACAACTATGGATAGTCCCTATAAATCACAACAGACATTAGCTGGCAGCTAGCTCTCTTCAACTCTCACATGGTCGCCCACTGAAACCAAGCAGGGCTGCGCCTGGTCAGTACCCAGATGTGAGACCTAATGGGAAAGCTAGGTTGCTGTTGGAACTGGTGTTAGTGAGACCAGCATAGGGTCTTGACGCCCCAGTATATTGATGGGGACTCTATAGTATACTCTCAGTGAGCTCCTGACTCTCTGTGGTCGTTAAAAATGCAAGGATGTTCTTCGAAAAAAAAGTAAGGGTTTAAGCCCGGCATCCTGGCCAAATTTGCCCACTGGCCTCTGTCCATCATGGCCTCCTAACCATCCCCATACCATAATTGGCTTCATCACTCTGTCTCCTCTCCACCAATCAGCTGGTGTGTGGTGTGCGGTCTGGCACTATATGGCTGCTGTCACATCATGCAAGTGGATGCTGCTCACTGGTGGTGGATGCGGAGATTCCCCCCAAAAACATGTAAAGCGATTTGAGTGTCCAGAAAAAGCACTATATAAATGTAAGGAATTAATATTTATTTGTTTATTTATTTATTTGTTATAACAAAAAATGGGGCGTCACAGTGGCGCAGTGGGTAGCATGATCGTCTCACAGCAAGAAAGTCGCTGGTTCGAGCCTCGGCTGGGTCAGTTGGCATTTCTGTGTAGAGTTCTGTGTGCATGTTTTCCACATGTTGGCATGGGTTTCTTCCTGGTGGAAGGGCATCTGCTGTGTAAAACATGTGCTGGATAAGTTGGCAGTTCATTCCGCTGTGGCGACCCCAGATTAATAAAGAATGAATAAATTACAAAAAATGTGTCTGAAGAGTATATATATATATATATTCAATCATGTTCTGGAAATAAAGAAATGATCACTGCGTGTACATATGACAGTGAAAACTACATGCACCTATAAGAAAAAAGGGCTTCATTTTTTAATGGTGGTATTGGTTGTGGCATTTACAGCCGTACCTTATGTCCTGACAGACAATTTGTGTCAACACTGTTCACTGTGGCTTTCAGTCTGGAGCATCAGTCGCATTGACACTCGGGAGAGATTAGAGTGTGTTCACACAGGACGTGTTTTCCCTTTCAAACAGAAGACTGAGCGCAGCCCAACAGAACTGAGCTCTGGGGTCCTGAGACCAGCCTTTAACTGTTGAACCACTTGCCAAAACATGGGCCTCGGGCCAAACATGTCTGCCTGAAATATGTGTATAAAAGGAATCGCAGGAGAAATAAATAAAATTGTATGTTTTGTGATGTAAGTGTGATATTTAAATCACACTTTAATTAAAAATTAATTGAAATAATAAAGTAAGAAAAAAATGTGAATGTTTTAGGATTTATATAGTAAGACTTTTCAGTATCACTATCTTACCCCCATAGGTGATTTGGATGAACTAAATTGGCTGTAGTGAGTGTGTGTGAATACAAGAGTGTATAGGTGTTACCCAGTACTGCGTTGCAGCTGGAAGGGCATCCGCTGCGCAAAACATATGCTGGAATAGTTGGCGATTCATTACGCTGTGGTGTCCTCTGAAATAGAGACTAAGCTTAAGGAAAATGAATGAAATAAAGGGAAAATTAAGAGGCCATAAACATTTTTTTGGAAGTTTCTTTGGATTTATTAGGTATGTTTATTTAGGTATTTATCATGTTTTATTATATATATGTATAAATAAAATATATATATATTAAAAAAATTAAAAAATAAATAAATAAATATATATATATATAATATATTAATATATAATATAATATAATATATAATATAATATTATTATTATTATTAATATGTTATGATATGTATTTATTAATTAATATATTTAAATGTTAATAGACAGTACTTCAGTCACAACATCCCAATTTCTTAACTGTAAAGCTCTACTTTTGACTTCCATCATATTCTGTGTTATACAACAAATTCAGTTGCATCACAAAAGTCATAGTGTCCAATATTGGGTCATTTATTTCAGCTACAAATTCAACTAATTTACCTCCCATTTACAACAAACTCACCAGAACACATTTATATTTCCAATAACCAGCTGTGCCATATCTCTCTCTCTTTTTTCAAACCTTTTCTCCACAGTATGAGAAGACCCTTCTAGTTGAAGCCAATCTCTTCTTTCTCACTCAACACGAGGTGAAAGTACCAGCAAATAAAACAGCATCTTGCTTGGCATCATATGGACTCAAGGTTAGTGATGCAAAATATGTTATCATTATCAGTCCAACACCAAAATTAGGCTGATATCTTCAAGATGATAAATTATTTCTGTTGGTTGAACCAATTCACATGCATGCTACCTGCCACTTATTTTATTATTTTACTGATATTTTGATTTTTAATTATTGTTTGAGTTGAGCGCATCACGGTGGCGCAGTGGGTAGCACAATCGCCTCACAGCAAGAAGTCAGTTGGGTCAGTTGGCATTTCTGTGTGGAGTTTGCATGTTTTCCCCATGTTTGCGTGGGTTTCCTCCGGGTGTTCTGGTTCAAAGTCCAAAGACATGGCTATAGGTGAATTGGGTAAGCTAAATTGACTGTAGTGTATGTGTGTGAATGAGTATGTATGGGTGTTTCCCAGTAATGGGTTGTGGCTGGAAGGGCATCCGCTGCGTAAAACATATGCTGGATAAATTGGCGGTTCATTCCACTGTTGCGACCCCAGATTAATAACGGGACTAAGCCGTCGTGTTTTACGACTTCCTCTCACAAATTGGCACATCCAGACCTCTCATCTTCCTCTTTTCCCAGAAATTCCCTTTTTTTTTTCTTTTGGCTCCTTCCCATTATTTGTATCAGTCAAAAATTCCATGTCGGTGCATCCCTACTCAAAGTATGCTTCTTCAAATCTTTTTTTACAACTTCCTTCCACAAATTGGCAAATTTTACTTCCCCTTTTCCTAGAAATTCCCTATTTTTTCCATTTGGCTCCCTCCCATTATCGGTATCAGTCAAAAATTCCAATCAATGCATCCCTACTCAAAGTATACATCTTCCCCATCCGCATCCCTGTTTCTGTCATTAAATCCTGTTTTGCGACTTCCTCCCACAAATCGGCACATCCAGACCGCTCATTTCCCCATTTTCCAAGAAATTCCTCTTTTTTTGGCTCCTTCCCCTTGTCGGTATCAGTAAAAAAAAAAAAAAAATCCTAATCGGTGCATCCCTACTCAAAGTATACTTCTTTGCCATCCCCTTTCCCGTTTCTGTCATTAAATTCTGTTTTATGACATCAAATCCTCCCACAAATTGGCACATCCAGACCTCTCATCTTGCCCTTTTCCCAGAAATTCCCAATTTTTTTCACTTGGCTCCCTCCCATTATTGGTATCACTCAAAAAATCCAAATCAGTGCAACCCTACTCAAAGTATACTTCTTCCCGATCCACTTCCCTGTGTCATTAAGTCCTGTTCTACAACTTTCTCCGACAAATTAGCTCATCCAGACCTCTGAACTTTTGAGCCAGAAAATTTTGAGTTTTTTTTATTTATTTTTTTATTTGGCTCGAACCCATTATCTGTATCAATCAAAAATTCCAAATCAATGCATCCCTACTCAAAGTATACTTCTTTCCTATCTGCTTCCCTGTTTCTGTCATTAAATCCTGTTTTTCGACTTCCTCCCACAAATTGGCACATCCAGACCGCTCATCTTAATTTCCCTTTTCCCAGAAATTCCATATTTTTACATTTGGCTCCCTCCCATTATTGGTATCAGTCAAAAATTCCAAGTTGGTGCATCTCTACTCAAAGTATGCTTCTTCCCCATCCACTTCCCTGTTTTTGTAATTACATTCTGTTTTATGACTTCCTCTCACAAATTGGCACATCCAGACCTCCCATCTTCCCCTTTTCCCAGAAATTCTCTATTTGTTTTATCCATTTGGCTCCCTCCCATTATCAGTATCAGTCAAAAATTCCAATTGAGTAGGGTGCATCCCTACTTAAAGAATGCTTCTTCCCAATCCGCTTCCCTTTTTTTGTCATTAAATCTTGTTTTATGACTTCCTCCCACATATTGGGCACATCCAGACCTCTAATCTTAATTTCCCTTTTCCCAGAAATTCCCTATTTTTTTTATTTGGCTCCCTCCCATTATTGGTATCAGTCAAAAATTCCAAGTTGGTGCATCTCTACTCAAAGTATGCTTCTTTCCCATCCACTTCCCTGTTTTTGACATTAAATCCTGTTTTATGATGTCAAATCCTCCCACAATTGGGCACATCCAGACCTCTTATCTTCCCCTTTTCCCAGAAATTCCCATTTTTTTTTTCCATTTGGCCCCCTTCTATTATCAATATCAGTAAAAAATTTGAAATAGGTGCATCCTTATTCAATGTACAGCATACTTCTTCCCCATCCGCTTCCCTGTTTCTGTCATTACATCTTGTTTTACGAGTTCCTCCCACAAATTGGCACATCCAGACCTCTCATCTTCCCCTTTCCCAGTTCTTCCCTATTTTTTTCCCCATTTGGCTCCCTATAGTAGCCATTGATATATCCCTCAGTGTGACAAGTACGGCTGTTTTAAAATTCCGCCCGGATTCATCGTTGAGTCGAGCTATGACACCTTTTAATATCTGAGTGGAGGTTGTGCTGGAAATGTGAAGCAGACGGTCGAGGTGAGAATTCATTACCTGTTCTCTTCTCCCAGCACCGCCAGCTGCCGCCGCGCACATTCCCATCTCCAAGCCCAAATTGAGCCCCCCGTCCTCTGCATATATTCCAGCCCCATTACAATGTCAGATATCCAGTCCTGAGATGGCGCCCGCTGCTTATGCCGTGTCAGTCAGTAGACAACTTGCTTCAACAACTTGACCCCCATCTGCTCCCTCTTACCTTTTATTCCCTTCCCAGGATTCATTGCTCATGCAGAGTGAGCTCTCGGATACATATTTATTTGCAGATAGGCAGGGTGTGCGAAGCCGCTGGGTCTCAACGGAGGTGTGCATACACAACTTGGGAAGCCTGAGGAAATGTAGATGCTGTGATTGTCTCGTGCCCTACGGAGTGATCAGGAATGTGGGTATGGTTTGTTAGATACACTATCATTGGTGGATTGTTGCAGTATCAGTGTTTTAGCATGGTTCTTCATTCTAGAATGTTTTAAATGATGACATTAAACAGTGTTTGAAACAATCACTGGCACATATAAGCCATGAATAGCCTACATTTTAGTATTTTTGTTCTATTTGTTGGTTTAAGGAATAAGAAAAAAACACATATAGTATATAAATATATAATTATTAGCTCTCCTAAATTATTAGCCCCCCTGCATATTTATTTTCCCAATTTCTGTTTAAAGATTTTTAAACATAGTAGTTTAATAACTAATTTCTAATAACTGATTTATTTTATCTTTGTCATGATGATTTTTGTCATGATGATATTTACTAGAAAATTTTACTAGATATTTTTCAATATACTAATATTCAGCTTAAAGTGACATTTAAACGCTTAACTAGCTTAATTAGGCAAGTTAGGGTAATTAGGCAAGTCACTGACTACATTTACATGGACATCAGTAATCAAATTATTTACCTTAATCTGATTAAGACAATAATATGATCAAGGTGTTTACATGAGTTGCTTTTTTAATATTCCTTTCATGATCCCATTTTACTTGTTACCGCACATGGATAGATTAACCTCATTGCATCACCACATTATCCATGGGTGCAACTGCACATTAACTGATGTGTATGAGGGTTCAACTTTTACGCCCCCCCCCCCCCCCCCCCCTTTTTTTTTTTTGTACTACATTTGTCAAAACAAAATGATAGAAATGGGAGTCCTAAAGGGAAAAATAACTTTGCAATCACTTCTCACATGCATACTGTCAGAGGTGTAAGGTTTGTCTTTGCATGAACAATTGACTGAAACTGCTATTACACCTCTCACAAAGTGAAATGAAAAAGATTGTAAAATGTTTAGTGTAAACAATAAACAGACAAACTGCCTGAAATGTTCTATTTTATCAAAATGTTATGGCCAAACTTTTCGTTTTGAGCAAAAGAAGTTACCAAAAGGCCTTATGTATCAATATGATACATTATAAGTTTATAAAAACATGTATGTGGTATAAAGATGGGGGGAAAAAAGGTTGGTATACTTTTTTATTTAATAAAATACAATATTATACGCGTATAAAATGCAAAATAAAAAATGTTAACAAAAAAGTTTATTCTTTTAATATGGATGATTTCAAAATAGTTTTGGTACAATGGCACCCACCATGTGTGGCGCCCCTATGTGCCGCATATAATGCATACCCCCTTTTTGTGCCTCTGACGTTATTCACATTTCCATCAGAGTTTCAAGTAATTTCAGGTGTTTCATTTTTAATTTGTCGACTTTAACTGCAGTTTGGCACTTTCACTTTCATTTACGAACATTTTATGCATAACCAAAAAAAATTACAGGAAAGCTTATAATTTTGACTGTATATTTTTTTTATAAATAAAAAAGCAATTTACAAGTATTATGTCTCTTAATTGTTTTATATTAAACATAAGTTGCTTGTCATGGCTACATTTATTTGATTTAAACCACAATGAACATAGTGAAATATTGTTAACATTTTAAAGAACTGTTTTCTATTTCAGTATATTTTAAAATAAAATTTATTTAAAGGGCACTTATAATAAAAATCATCTTTTGGAAGCAGTTTGGACATAACTGTGTGCAGGTATAGTGTGTCCACAGTCATATTGAGCTGATATAAACACAATAAGCCTCTCTTTTTAAATTTCCTGATATTAAAATAGAATCCAAATTCTTCCCATTTTAAGGCCCACCACAAAGTGACATAGGAGTGTGTTTCCCCACCCACCGAATTGATTGACTGGCTAGTATTAACATGGCTCCATAGTAACGCGTATAATCATATCAACAAAACAGGATGTGTGCAAAGCAAATAGGATTAAAAGATCTCAGCTCTCTGTGATCATCTGTACCCTTAAGAATGAGTTTTACAAGTTTAAAACATTTTTAAAACAGTGCATGTTTGTAATAAAGTAAAGAGAGTAAAATTGCTACGTAATTAATCACCGCAGCCACATAGTGTCAGTACAATTATAAAAGAAGATGCTTCAATCCCAGTTTGTGGACCTTTAATCAGGTTTATTTTGTACATTAATATAACGGATATCCATACAGCAGTGGATATTAACGTGTTTCCTGTCACATTTGCCATGTAAGAACAGTGCAAATCTAAATGTTTGTGTGTGTGTGTGTGTACACGATCTTTATAATGACATTGTATGTGACTCATCGTTGCAGAAAGGCTTGAATTAACTCCACAACAAATGTATCAATAACAGTTGGGAACGTTCTTACTGTAGGGAGATCTGCTTCATTCTTGTCACTGTGCTGTTTATCTACGTGAAGGCTACGGCTCTGACACACACGTTGAGAACCAGCTCAATTGCATTAAAGACACAGGCAACAAAAACAGCTACAATGTGATAACAGCTCAAATTTCCCAGATTTAAAAATGGTATAATAAATAATCTGATGGGTGTTTTGAGCTGAAACTTTAGACACATTCTGGAGACACAAAAGTCTTACTGTATCTTAAACCTTGAAAAAGGGGGTAAAATAGGTGTCCGAGCTGTTTTCAGCAGCAATTATACAGTGAAAATTGTAAATTAATTTAAAAAAATGCATCCATATGAAACATGATTGTTTTTATAACATTGTAAAATCTTAGTTTTCACTTTTTTTAACAATTTAATGCTTTCATGCTGAATTTTTATTTATTTTTTTACACCGCATCCCTTGCTGGAGGTGCCAGAACAAAACAGTAGCGTATGGCCTTTGATAATGATACATACAATAATACAGAAACCAGAGCTATTAAAGCAGCATGGTTTTTAGTTTCTAAAGCATACGTGTTCTCCTAGTCTCATTACTGCACTTTACATTGGTTTTCTAATAACAGACCCTATATTTGTTAAAGAAAAAAACCATGGTGATACAGTATGTTCAGGGGCGAGACCTCTTTTGACCAGTTTTTCTTTTGTTCTGGGCAAAAAAAAAAATGTAATGAGTTTCCTTAGTTGTCTTGAAACATAATCTCAGTGTAATTACTCTAAAAAGAACCTGCTGTTCCTTGTAATGTATAAAAGCTCTAGCAAAAGGCTTTCAATTTTTTGTTAACATGTAACTATAGCAGCTTGTGCTCAGCTTGAATTTGGACTACAAAGATATGGTTCTATGAAAAGAGTTTGTTCAGAAAAAGGTTACTTGTACTGCTACATGAGAGCAATGTACAGTATATGGAAGTTCTTTGGGTTAAATGCAATGTTACTTTGTCGTTTTCAGTAAGCAAGCTTGAATATTTCCAGTGAATTTCAGTTGTCAAGATGTCATTATATACTGTACTTATAAAGGGTCAACATTGTAAATGATGCACGCTCCTAAAAAGTTCTTAAAGGGGTTGACAACAAGTGTCACGTTGCATCTTTAAAGGAACATAGGCTCATTTTACAAATTCCCTAAAGTTAAACTGATGAGTTTTACCATTTTTTTATCAATTCAGACAATCGCCGGGTCAGGTTGGAACACAATTAGCTTAGCATAGATCATTGAATCAGATTAGACCATTAGCATCTCACTCAAAAAATGATATTACGCAGCACCTGAAAATCTTGCAACTATAAGAGTTTTGTGAAAGATGCTTCAGAACTACTATCAGATGCTGCATAATATCATTGTGCCTGCTACAACAATGGTAAAGCAGCAAGGTTTCTTGATTATTATGCCGTAATGAGAATTTAGTTACTAGCCATATTGATATATCTAGAAACATTGTCATATCTAGAAACGTTTTATTTTCAAACTGTCTTATTACATGATGTGACTAAACCAAAGTCAAGCTTTAAATAGGAAAATTAGGTAAGCTGTTTGGTCAATTTTGAGCGAGACATAATAATGGATTTAACGTAATTCAATCATCTATGCTAAGGTAAGCTAAAAGTGAGATCAGCTGAATGAATTCAGAAATGGTGAAACTTTTTTTCTCTATGGGAGTTGTATGTATATATATCAACTTGTGTATATCAATGTATATATAATAACTCTTGTATCATTTATTCATTCATTCATTTTCTTTTCGGCTAAGTCCCTTTATAAATCTGGGGTCGCCACAGCGGAATGCCCTTCCAGCTGCAATCCATCACTGGGAAACATCCATACACTCTCACATTCACACCTATACACTATGGACAGTTTAACCTACCCAATTTACCTATAGCGCATGTCTTTGGACTCACGCAAACATGGGGAGAACATGCTAACTCTAAACAGAAATGCCAGTGAGGCATATCTTGTTGTGAGGCGACAGTGCTACCCACTGCGTCACTGTGCCGCCTACAACTCTTTTATATAAAAAGTGGAGTGTTTCTTTAAAATACAAATGTCCTGATGCATCCCAAATTGCATACAGTTGATTAGGTACTAAAGTACTCTGTAATTTAAGATTGCTTCACAAATGTTTAATAAAGTATGTTCTACCTTTACATAACCATTAGACTGACATTTGAACTGGGATCATACAGTATATTTCCTTTGGTGTTGCATTAAATTATATAATTTGAAAAAGAAAAAATGCTATTTGCTGAATCAGGATTTAAAAAAAAACAGAATGATGGGTCTTGGGATTGATAATATTTGTCTAGGTCTGTCCTAGAATGAAATGTTTGGGAATTTCTATCATAGTGCATGGAAAAAGTGATAGTTTGAGCAAATCTTGTTGCGCTAAAAGTAATACTTTCACATCTGAGCAGCATTGTCATAGCAAACCAGTTTCAAGCAAGATCCAGTAATGCTGCTTCATTTCAGAATGAAGTAAGATGCTTACTTGCAGTTGAAGTCAAAATTCTTAGCCCCCCTTTTGAACTTTTTTTTTCCTTTTTTAAATATTTCCCATATGATGTTTAACAGAGCAAGGACATTTTCACAGTATGTCTGATAATATTTTTTGCTTCTAGAGAAAGTCTTATTTTTTTAAGAAGAAGAATAAAAGCAGTTTAAAATTTTTTAAAAACCATTTTAAGGTCAAAATTATAAGCCCCTTTAAGCTAATTTTTTTTCGATAGTCTACAGAACAAACCATCATTATACAATAACTTGCCTAATTAGCCTAACTTACCTAGTTAACCTAATTAACCTAGTTAAGCCTTTAAATGTCACTTTAAGCTGTATAGAAGTGTCTTGTAAAATATTATTTATTGTCATCATGGCAAAGATAAAATAAAGCAGTTGTTAGAAACGAGGTATTAAAACTATTATGTTCAGAAATGTGCTGAAAAAATCTTCTTTCTGTTAAACAGAAATTGGGGGGAAAATAAACAGGGGGAGCCGATAATTCTGACTTCAACTGTATGTAATGTTGTGACTTGCAGGACTCAATAATGCACAGCCAGAATCTTTCAGAAACACACAAACACAGATGTGATCCCTGTGCTGTTGAAAATCTCATTCCTTTCTCTATAGAGAAGGCAGAGCGAGTGTAAAGGCTGGTGAGTGATACCTGATCTATATACAGTATATACCTTTTATCTTTTTCTCTGATTTTATGATGTTTCTTTTGCTCCTGATCAAAGTCTGGGTTAGGATCTCAGAACTGGATGATTTTCTGACATATCTGGGGAACAAAAAAGGTATTAGGTAGGCTTTAGCGTGCAACAAAAAAAAGTTAAGAAGTAAAGAATTAAGTTGAGCGATTGAAATTGAAGCTACTACTGTGTTTTACATCCTTTAATATAGAATATGCCCTACATCATTCAAACTTATGATAGCATTAGAATATTACCAGTGCATGATGTAATCAAGTTAACAACTGAAAGCAGTGGAGCTAAATTTGCCTTGTACTTGCATTGATTTTGAATATGTCCTCTGAATGTTAACCAATGTACTGTACAGGGATCCTATTAAAAAAGATTTAAAATGAAACTTAAATATTATCAATTATGTCTAAAAGTTATTTAAGCATATATATATTGGGGGGAAAAAGTATTCAACTGTCAGTCATGTTTTTTTTTTTTTTTTTTTTCTGGGAAAAATATTCTAAAGGAGCTGTTGATATGGAATTGAACCAGATTTTGGTAAAACCCCAAACAATACAAAAAAAAAAATAAAAACATATATATATATATATATATATATATATATATATATAGCAAAACCAAACAAAAAATCTGATAAAATGATGTTTAATAACAATGGAATGACACAAGGAGAAAGTACTGAACTACTGAAATGTATTTAATACTTTATATAAAAGGCTTTTCTATGGAGCCAATTCAGTCTCAAAAGTAAATAAATGTACAAAGTATAATTCATAATTGTTTCGTAATTCCAAATAAATAAATTATGATCCACAAATAAATGTTAAAGCAATTGACAAAAGCCAAGCATATTACCAAACTAAATAGACTGCGATCCACAAATAAATCTTAGAGTTCCACAAACATGAATTATATTCACAAGTAGGTAAAATTAGACTTCCAAATAAAAAACATACTCACACATTTTTTTTTTAATCTACAAACACAATTCTGCCTGACATTTATGTGTGAATTGCTTCCTGTGCATTTGTAGGTTAGTGTGCATTTGTAGTTCGCTCTGTCTATTTGTGGATAGTTCTTTGTACATTAGTAGATCGCTCTGTGTATTTGTGGATTTTGAGACCATTCTGCCGTCGAGGCGAGCACTTATTCACAAATAGATGAACTCCACCCACCTTCTACTTAAACCAATCAGATACCACCCACGTGGTGTTGACCAGTTGCTTGTTCCGTCCTGTGGTTGCTTGTTCTTGCTCCAACCAATCACTCTTTGCCTTACAATTAGAGGGGGGTCATTTTATTGTATTGCACTTCATTTAAACTAATTAATATTATAATGGTTGCTATCAACATCTGGTGAAAAGTTCAAGTCAACAGCACCTTTAGAAATATGTTTTCTGAGTTAAATGATGACATGTTGAATACTTATTTCCCCCACTGTAAATTTTATTTCTTGGCTATATGCATATGTAAAGGAAATGCTTATATTTAATAATTTTGCAAACATTATGTGAATGCAACTTTCGAAAGTTTTGAAACAAGTCAACAAATGTTACATGAACAAAAAACAGCATTGTTTTTTGGGCTAACATTTTTAGAAGCCACAAACATTCCGTTAATGTCACTGGAAAACTATTTATTCGTAACATTGAGAACACATTTTGCCTGCACTTTTTGCCCCCATTTTAACTGGATAAACTCTCGTTAAGTCTCTTTATGATACCTTTTTATTGCTGACTCTTTGGTTATCTTTGTGTTTCACGCTTATTTTTTTAATAAAGACCTGCAAATTGGGTTCTGCATCTTTGCCCTGAGCCCTTTGTTACACCTGCATTATGATGCATTGCTATATTTACTGTGAAACACAAAAGCAATAATCGCCCCGGCCCACACACCCCTGCGAGGGGGCCACTCTCTTCCATCAGTTCATTCTGTGCTCTCATTTTGCCACTTTTCTATTAAGTAAGATTGCACTAAACAATTACGACTGCCAGCGTTTTTAATCCACTCCTTGCTCAAGCCTTGTTAATTTTGTTTCCAGCACAGATTCCTTCGTATTTGAAGAACTCCCTCCATTATCAGCATCCGACACCTTTTTGGCCAAGGAATGTGGATTAATGGTATGTTGTGATAGAGCAGTTTCTCTCAGCTTTAAACAGGGCTGGTATGACTTCAGCCCTATTTAAGCTGTCGTTAGAGCACTTGTTAAAACACAGTGTACTTTTTATCTCTATTTTTGTAAGCTGAGGACAGGTCTTTTCCTCTTGACCTGACACGTATGGGCTGCTAAACCCTAATTAATGTTGGAAGCCCAGCTGCTTTGTCAGTTATCATCAGGTCTCTACTTAGAAACAGAGACTGTGCGCGACAATCTCATGTTTGGATTCACACAGAAGACACATACAGCCAATTTAATAGGGATGGATATGTGTAATCTTACTGTGCTGTAGAGATGAACATCATAAGGAATGTCATAATTCTGAATCCAATACTATTAAGAATACTTTGAATACTTTTGAGCACTAAATATTTCTAAATATGCAGTTATTATATGCAGTGATGTCAATATGACGTCAGATTGACATTGTACCCCAGCGTTGTGGGACGTTGCATTTTGTTTGGAAATTGGGCTGACGTCAGAACCCAATGTAAGGCCGACATCAATACCCAATGTCCAACCTAAAATCAGCCAAATATCAACGTCTAATGATGTTACAGCTTGACGTTGTGTGGACGTTACCACTATGACGTCTATAAGACATTGGCTTTTGGTTGCCATACCTGATTAATAAATGTCAGTATTTGACATCAATATGATGTTGGTTTAGGATGTTGGCTTGACATTGGATTTTGGTCACTTTCCAACACAACCTAAAATCAACCAAATATCAACGTCATTTGGCATTGTTATTGGACGTCAAAATAACGTTGTCCTTAGACGCTGGCTAGACATTGAATTTTGGTTACCTGACGTCACGTCCTAAATCTAACCTAATATTAACGTCTTATGATTTTATCTGCCCGCTGGGTTCATACATTAGCTACATTTCCATCCATAGATGTAAATTAGACGTGTATGCAAACCTTCTGCATAACGCATTAAAGCACTATTTCCATCCAAGAGTAAAATATAACAAAATTGTCACTTGCTGATAAACTGGCAACAAATATAAAAAGAAATGTAATTTAACTGTGGTAGGGGAGAACACTTTGACTATTTTTTTATTATGTAATAAATTACTTGCGCCTCAGTAGACAAAATATGGAATACAATGAGCGCACAGTGGCTTTTGGAGGCTTGAGACAATTCTGGGAGGTAAAAATACTAAACCAATTTGATGATGGACTTTGGCTGAGGAATTTTAGATGTCGTGCAGTGTCTGGTCCACTGGTTTATCCATTAATAATGTTAATACATCACACACATTTTTTGTTATCACGTGATCTGAAAAAATCACATGGCTTTTTTATGCACATGCTGAAATTTATTAAGTAAATGTGTTTCCATTGTTGTTTTTGTTAATTGTTTCTTGTGGGATAGATATACAAAGTGTATAACTCAGTTGAGCAGATATTTTTTTATGTGAATTTCTACATTTATGCACATCTTGGCATTTCTGTTTAGCATTATGTTATGTGACATTTAAAAAAGCCACAAAAAAAGGTGGATGGATACATAGCTAGTCAAATGAACCAGCTCATAAGAGTCACTTATTTGTGGATCAAACTCAAATGTCTGCACTGTGTTCTTTGTTTTATTTGCTAAAAATATCTGATGATTCATTCATTTGGGAATTGAACTACACTAGCCATTCTGCGTGTACTCATAATTTATGACTAATCACTAATCACTTGAATCACTAAAAATAACCATAGCAGTGCAGGTGTGTAGGTGATCAGAATTCAAGTGAGGGGGATCTTGCTGATTGGGGTGACTGTGAGCGGGGTGTTTCAGGCGATCGGGAAAAAATTCGTCATTCGGGAACCAAACCTGAAAAAGATGGTCACACTGCAAGTTTTTGAATTACACAAAATAATCAGAAAGTGACATAAGAACTGGATAATAAGACTTTTTTTGTCTGTGAATCAAACTGAACTCATGAGCAAGTTGTGTGCATGTTGTTAGTTTACTAACATGAATAATTTCATAATCATTATATTTATGCAAATTTATCATTTGGGACAATGGCTGTGAGACAGTACAGTGTTCCCACTTAACTGTAGAAGAGTGAATGCACAAAAACTACTAGTGAGATCATTCATTTTCTTTTTTCGGCTTAGTCCCTTTATTAATCCGGGGTTGCCACATTGGAATGAATTTATATTATATTATATATACGCAGCAAAGGGCTGTGGCCAGAGGCGCTGTAATGTTATAGCAGAGAAAGCTAAAATGCCGTCCAAACGCTGCTATTTCCACAGAGCTTCTTCTGTTTCTGTATTTGGGCTTTCAAAGGATATGACACAGAGAGAAGTGCTTACAGTTAAATTTTAATTATGTTCCAGAGAATTATAAAAAAAAATATAGCTCTAGCATTTGACAAAGGAGATCTTCCAGAATCTCTCCCAGTTCAGTGCTGGATTCGGCTAAAAGCTCCTTCAACCGTCGAAGCTGTGAATTGTGAGCCACAGCCTGTAAGTATTTTTGTTTGTTAAAATTGACCAATTACATGCACAACTTCTACCGTTAATGGTATGTTGTAGCAAGGACGTAAACAAGGATGTAAACAACGGAAAATGCTGTTTGGCACCGCTAACAGTTTAGCTACAAATTCATATTTATCAGTCAACCAGCCTGATCTCACGAGGAAACGTCAGTATTTTACGTTTTGTCAGTTTAGTGGCTAATTCGTACAAACTCGTAAGAAAATACACTATTCTAAAAAGGAGGCGTGGCACCCAACCCCGCACCGATGAGCAAATCGTACTAAATTGTACGAATTAGATTGTTCAAATTCATATGAATTAGCCACTAAATCAAAAAGTCACGAATTGTTGTGAGATTGTGTTGGTCAAACCGATGTAAACAGCCACAATCGTCAGCAGCGCTGCAGCGTCTCTCTATGCAGCCCCTTTTTGTGCGTTCTACATCTCAAAAAACAAACTCGCAAAAGATATGTGAATGTTTAATATTACTTACACATGCTTGTTCCGAGTATATGTGAAAGACACTTTTAGATTTTGTTAGATTTTATTTTAGAGAGCAGGCGTGAGGTTCAGCTGTGTCCTCTTAATTTTTCTGTCTGATTCAGGCAGCTAACGCTGATAACAGCTGCTCTGATTGGACTGTATACAAATCACAAAAGCGCACACTTGTTGGGGCGTGATGTGGAGCCAATCCATGAATCACAGCGCATTATGTTAGCTGACCCATCAGAGCCTCTTGAGGGGGCAGGCCTGTCAGGGGAACTAGGAAATATGATAGTCGTTTTCATGTTAGCTGAGTAGCAGTATATAATCAAAGTAAGATTTATAAAAATAAAAATAACAAGATTTTCTACAAGTGAAGCATGAGCACACATTGCTTTGCATCTTATAAACATAACCAAACCTTAAATACACTCTGGACTACCCCTTTAATATAAACCAGTCCTTCAGCTTCAAACCCATCTGCTCCGGTAACATGTACCTCCCTGTCTGTGTAGAGCTGTCATGCAAACACTGGGGCTCTGGTTGATCGCCAATCCATTCTGGTAGCAAATTCACTGATACATGATGCACACATCCATACAACCAACACATAGACAGACATACACACACTCACGATGTGTACACACACCGCACATAGACACCCTCAGTATGAATCAGTCCAGGTGTCTTTCTCTGCTGGTCACAGTTTAATGAACACTGACACCACATTGAGATGGATGCGGGCCAGGCCTGCTGGTGTTTTATACATGAAACTGCACTGCAGAGGGGCCAGAAGGAAACCCAGAAGCTCCTTAGAGTCCTGGAGCTACCGTTAATATGACTGCCAAAATATACTGCGGCTTTATTGCTAAGGCACACTGAAAACTGTAAGTACTGTAACATGAGCGATGTTGGTATCAATATTTACGCGTCTGTCAATAGTTTCTACAGTCTCAACAGATTACAGATTGAATTTACAATAAATAGAAGCTGTTAATTTCCACTCGGCAAACAGGGGAATTCTGCCACTTCAACTATGTGCGGTAAATCTCTCTGATAGGCAGATTGTCAGTGACTGCGTTAATGGAAAGTAACAACAATGCATGCAACTTTTCACAAGCTGTAACTTTTAAATAGCCTCGTAATTCAAACCTGACTGGAAATGTATTCCCTATGGGAACTCGCTTACTGTAGAGATGACTTAAAGCAAAGCCATTAGGGTGCAAAAGGGACAACCCAGTTGGTCTATTGTCAGCACTTGCTCATAAAAACCTCCAACAGCCACACTAATGTTAACTCCCAACCCAGAAATCAGCGAAATTTAAAGCGCTTGGGGAGCCGTGCTGTAATTTGGCCAGAACGTTCGAATGAAATAAACAGTGTGCCATTGCATCAAGGGCAACCGGAATGACTACACGGTTGTCCAGGTGGGAAATAACCTCAGGCACACAATTCAAATTTAAAACTCAGCATGTTCGCAGAGATGAAGCTGGAAATCTGACAGTAAATCTGCCCTGCTTTGGGCTGCGGCCAGAGATCAATATCTGCAGTGGGAAGGGGGACCCTCTGGGGGAGAGGCGGGATTATTCAGCGTGTTTGATGGCTTTTCGGCTTGGTGATGGCAAGTAATTTGTGGTGCTTCAGCATGTAACCCGCTACCCATTAGAAATGACCGGATAACTGGACTTGGATGCCGTTTAGTCCACTATGAGTGTGGTGTACTTGAATACGCAATAGACAATGTCTTTGATTGATCAAATCATTTTCAGAAATCCAATATGGACAAATATAGAGCTCTGGGTCTGGGATTTGAGTAGGGCATGACTTCATTGATCTAAAGAACCTATCATTTGTATAAATTGTTGCAAAAGTCAATGCTTTCCTGGACTATGCAAGACATCTGTATTCATACTTATTATGCTTGTTAAATGATAAAGCTATTTCTATTAAAGCTGAGCTCTGTGCCTTGAGATGCATTTGTCTATAACAAATGACTATTAATGGTGCTTTTGATAGCCTGATTCTTAATGCATGTGTGGTTTTGACATTTTAATACTCAATATGTTGCCTGTGCAGTCAGGAAATGTGGATTGATCCTATTAAAAATTCAGTTGTTGCTGTAGTAATCAAGGCACAAGATGTAAAGGCTTCTGGAAAGGGGGGCTGTTTCTCCATATGTGTTCTTGTCTGTACTTGTGTCCCCGTGAAACGTCATCAACCGTCGCTGATGTACTGTTCCAATTCAAAGTTTACATCTTGGCAAGTACAGATAAAATTCATGGATGTGTACTTGCTCTGCTCCTTTTGCAAAGGATGCATCGAGAGGTGACTTGTGCGAACTTGCGAAGCACAGGTATCCCAGAATGCATTGCAGCCCGAGGAGCGAACGATTTTAACCCACACGACTTTAAAATTCTCCTCTGTTGTGTTACAAAATAAAGTCGTAAGAGTTTTTAAGGTGAGAATGTACTTTTAAACTGGAATCTGCAGTTTATTTACAAAGATAGCGTATACTTGATGATGTGCCTCAGCTTATGCGGACTCTGACCCCCAGCCTGTCAGCGGGAGCTTCATCATCACCTCCCCCATCGGAGCAGCTTTACTTCGGCCAGTCTTTAGGATTTAATACACCTTTTGCATATCTAACGGACAGTTTTTGGTCTTTTAAATCTATTATTTGTTCTCAGGTGTATAATTTTGGCAGTGTTATTTACATTTTATAATTGTCTTTAATTACGTTACTGTGTTGTACGCTGTTTGTCTTTGTTTACCAAATTACTAACGTTAGCTTTATTTCTTATTGTGTACGTCTTGTACTTTATAAACTTTATAATGTAGTTTATTAAATCTGATAATCGAAGACACGAGTCTGTGTGTAATAACACATTTTACTTAGCATTTATAGTGATTTATGTTTACATTTTCTTGAATAAAAATATTGATTTATAATATTAATATAATATTATTATAAAGCTGTGCTTTATATAACTAAATCATTCATTCATTCATTCATTCATTTTATTTTAGGCTTAGTCCCTTTATTAATCTGGTGTTGCCACAGCGGAATGAACTGCCTATAACTAATTCATGTTATTGTTAATGTACAGTGAAACCAATTAATCCATTGTGAGGTAAGTGATGTTATAAAGTACACTGCCGTTGCATTTGAGGAAGTACCCGACTTGTGTCTTCGGGAGTCCGTTCTTCCAAGTCTGAACTTGGCAAGTCTGAACTTCCAAGGACGCAAGTTTGAATTTTGCATACTTGGTATTGAGAAACAGCTGGGGTGTAGAGGGGTCTACTCATTTACATTTAAAGAGATGCACAAAACCATTTTGGCTTCAATTAGCAGGGAATAATAAATAATCTGTGAGGTATTGTGAGCCAAGTTTTACAGACACATTCAAGAAACACTCGAGACTTGCATTATATCTTAATTTTATATTTGAATATTAATTCTACAAATAATTGTTTATTAAAGGTTCCATGAAATTAAAATAAAGTTTCTTAGATGTTAGTGTCACTATTGTTAGTTTAAGATATCTATAAGCTAATGTGACATATAAGCTAATGACAAAATTTGCGTTTAGAAGATATAAAACTGATATAAAGATGTAAAGCTTGTAGCTTGTCACTTCCACCTAAATGGGTCAACGGTTTTATTCACATCAGCTCATACTTCAGTTTCTCATCAAATCTTGACCAATCAAATGTTCTCTACTATCTGACATGCCCTGCCCACTTCAAGACCCTTTTTATTTGTTTTCAATTTGATGCACTTGAGCTCAACCACTTTCACTGGCAGAGCGGTGATAAAAAAAAAAAAACACTATTGGTTGTTTTTTTTAAAAGGGGAGGAGCTACACTATTTCCCACCCTCTCTTCGTGTTTTGGTTGAGATTACGTCAAACATCCAATAAAAATGCATATTTCAAAGCACTTCATGGAACTTTAGGAGATTAAATTATATAAAAAGGTTTGTAACCGCTTGAATGTTATTAAATTGTGAACTTCGGTTCATTTTTTGAGTGAACTATCCATTTACGGATCCTTTTTTAAAAAGCTGCTAAACTCTTTACAATACCTTTCTAGACTAGATACATGTTTGTTGACTTTTTCTTACTTTATCCAGTTTGTCCATTGTGGGTGAGCCTTCCAAGGACGTCATCTTGGCAGGTTGCAATCAAAAGAGTTGGGTTTTCGTCATGTTCACTGCCCTGTTGTGGATGCCATGACAGCATTCATCTGTCATGTTGATGCTATGGTATTTGATGACTTGTCACAGTTTTTGTTCTCTGTTATACTGTAGAAAATCAGAGTTTATAGAACATCTAAAGGAAAACCTAACAAGCTTTCACACTGCCACAACTTCTTGTGTTTGGGTTCACAGCCTCAAGAGGAATAGAAGCCAAACCTCAGTCTGGTGTGAGAAGGTCGCCCTCAGGCAAGCGTGAGACTGGCCATGATAATTGGCACCAGTGAACGAGACAGTCTTGGCATAAATCCTAAAACCAGACGTGTGAAAAAAAAACCCTGTGGATCTTAGTAGTGCCCTTGAGAGTTTTTTTCCTAAGGGCATTATTAACCACCTCCATGAGACTGCAAACATTTGGAACATGGTAAAAATGCACTGTGTAACCATAGCATGGCATGATTCAGCTCTTGTGTAAAAAAATAGACTCAGAGTCTAATTCAACTTGATTTAAGGCCTTTGGTCAATTGCAAGGTATCCTGCAGGTAACATTCACATGTGACTGGCTGAGCATGACAGTTCATTAAACCAATCCCAAGTTTGGAATGCTAACTTTTCTGACCAAAATTCTGCTCACTATGTGAAGTTTATTTATAAAGTATTTTCGAGAGGAACGCGTGCTTATGATTGACCATGGCTGGTCCGGCATTACCTATCATATGATTTAGCAATCAGACAAATCCAAACATACATAAATAACCAGATTTCTTTACCTTAGTCATCTTCATTTTAAAGAATTCCCCCATCCACACCTACTCCTCCTCTTTCCTAGATTAACCCAGGACAGGGCAGCATGGTGGCTCAGTGATTAGCACTGTTACCTCACAGCAAAAAGGTCGCTGGTTTGAGTCCCGGCTAGGCCAGTTAGCGTTTCTGTGTGGAGTTGACCTGTTCTCCCCATGCTCACGTGGGTTTCCTTCGGGTGCACAGTCCAAAGACATGCGCTATAGGTGAACTGAATAAACTAAATTGGCCGTAGTGTATGTGTGTGAAAGAGTGTGTATGGATGTTTTCCAGTACTGGGTTGAAGCTGGAAGGGCATCCGCTGTGTAAAACGTATGCTGGATAAGTTGGCGGTTCATTCCACTGTGGTGACCCCTGGTGAATAAAGGAACTAAGCTGAAGGAAAATTAATAAATGAGGATTTAAATCAATCTTCACCTCTCTACACATACATAAAACATCGAGTTTATATTCATATGCTAGAGTTTATAGGTGTATATACATAGATCAAGTTTATATGTATATGTCAGTGAGTATAGATGTGTTTGCATGCAGTGAGTTGATATGTGTGTGTTGGTGTTGGTGTAAATGCAAGGATCGAGTTTATATGTAATAGTGAGTGTATATGTGTGTGTATGCATGCATCAAGTATATATGTATATGCGCAAGTCTCATATATATATATATATATATATATATATATATATATATATATATATATATATATATATATATATATATATATATATATATATTGTTTTGTACGTCTAAAGGTATAGGTGTATATGCGAGTAATTTTTAGGTGTATAGCTTGTCTTATAGGTATGTTGATAAGCAAAATTTTGATTTAAATCCAACACAACGCCTCATAGTATGTCCACATAAGCATCCCTCATTCACTTAATGAAGTGGAATGGACTTCAAAATGGTGTTGGGGATTTCCCTGAGGGAACAAGTGAAGGGAAGTTCATGAGTGCCTGTCTAAAGGTTGACTGGAACACAGCCTTTGAATGGGATGAGGTTTTAAGAGCGAGCAGTTGGGATAGAGGAGGGGTCCTGGAAAACTTCAGTGGGACTGAGGTTAGTTGGCTGGATATACTGTAAATACAATAGTCAACGTTTGGAGTGGATCTGAAAAGTTTGGTTGTGAGTGAAATGGTGTTGTTTTAGGACAATATTGATGAAAGGTTTTGATCCACTTTAAAAGATGACTTCTATGTTGATACGTATCGACGTAGATTAGTTAAGCAAGTTCCATCCATTCATATATTCATTCATTCATTCGTTTACCTTCGGCTTAGTCCCTTTATTCATCAGGGGTCACCACAGCGAAATGAACTGCCAACTTATTCAGCATATGTTTTACACAGCGGATGCCTTTCCAGCTGTAAACCAGTACTGGGAAACATCCATACCTTCTCATTCACACATATACACTATGACCAATTTAATCCTTTCAATTCACCTAAAGCGCATGTCTTTGGACTCTGGGGGAAATCAGAGGACCCGGAGGAAACCCAGTGAACACGGGGAGAACATCCAAACTCAACACAGAAACGCCGGGACTTGGGAACCAGCAGTCTTCTTGCTGTGAGACGACAGTGCTAAACACTGAGCCACCATGTCACCCTAAGCGAGCTCCATCTTTGTTAAATTGGCTGATTTCATGATTGAGCTCTTACCATTGCTTGTTAATAAAACATAATTTAATACTCACTCTATCTGACAGTTGTCTTTCAGTTGATCTGCTTCATATGTCTACTATCTGAATACTGTAAAAATAGGAGTTTAAAATGTATTCTTATGTTAGGTTTTTGTACTCATACTAATTGAGGCACAAGCTATAAAACATCCCTATTCTGGAGGACTATTTGCATAAAGAGAGGCACACACAAAACAAAAAGAGACATTTAAAGAATGAAATAAACTTATTTATGATGTATTTAGACACCTCAGACTTATTATATCTTGTAAAAAGGGTGGATGGGGAGAAACTAATTGGGAACATTACGAACTAGATGTGAAATAAGATGTGTGTCAGGAAATACAGAACATCCTCCAAAAGTTGCATAGTATTTTTTGCAAAGTATTTTTTTCCTGTGCTAAACAAAATCCAGTTGTTATTTTTAATGTTCTAGAACCAAAGTAAAAATCGTTTTAGATTTTTTATTTAGTTTTAGTTTTTATTTCGTTTCGACTTTTTTTCAAATTAAGTTAATTTTAATTAGTTTTTAGAGGTAGGTTTACTGGTTTTTATTAGTTTTCTATTTTGAAATTGCTTAGTTTTAGTTTAGTTTTTATTAGTTTCAGTATTAGTTTTAGGGTGCTTTCACACCTGTGAATCGATTCATTTGTTCCGAAACAGGGATTAAAATTGTTACATTGCTGCTCTTTGTTTTTGGTGCGGTTCGCTTTCACACGGCAAAGTTTCTAAACGAACCAAAACAAGCTAAAACAAGTCACGTGTGAGTAAACTCTCCTCACATGGGTCAGAGTTTCACGGTTTATTTTTCAGAGTCCTGCTTAGCTGTCGGGAGTGGTTTGGTGGTGTTTGACAGGGTGCGCGCGACACGTCTGAAGAGCGAGGAGGGATGAGGTGGGGAGGGGTGATGAGAAGGGTGCGCAACGTATTTGAGGACCGAAAGGGAGACGTGCGATTTCTGGGAGATTATCACTCGTTTGCGGGCATCCGGGAGTCTCTGTGCATTTGTGGGAGACTCCTGAAACTTCCGGGAGACTTGGGATGTCTGGAATGACCTCCCGCTCTACTTCATATAGCCGTATGCCTATTACATATTCATAAAACACTGTATTATAGCCAGGCTCGGATCGTATCGCTTTCTCACTACAATCGATCCGCTCCAGAGTTCGTTTCAATCGAGCCGAGACCACCTCATTCCGGCGGTCTCAGAGCGATTGCTTTGGCGCGGATCCCTGTTCACATATGCCAAACGAACCGCGCTAACTGGGCAAACGCACCAGGTTCCGGAACAAAAGTCTAGGTGTGAAAGCACCCTTAGTTTTTTGTTTGTTGTTTTTTTTTTTCGTGTGTTTTTTTTTTTGTAAATTAAGATATTTGTTAGGTGCAAGATTCAAAAGCATCAGAATAAATATTGTATAATAAAAACTCCACCAAAGATGGGCTAAATTTGTTTTTACACAAGAACACTACCATCTACCACTACCATCTACCCATTTTCGAATTTCAATACAACAGCCTATTCTGAGGTTTAACACAGTAGTGATTGAAAGTTCAGATCTTTAACCCAAACTGGATCTTTTATGTCAATCTTTTATGTCCAGAGTTAGGACTCAACATATCAAAAATGTGTAGTCAGCAATCATAATTTCAGTCAGTTAAAACATCACCATGATCTGATACGTTTCTTACAATTACGTTTTGCAACCCAACTGAAGCGTAATACACTCATTTAAATTCCATTATGATTTTCTGTTATGAAATAAACTTGTGCTTCGCCAGATCCTCTCATTTCAGCCCTCGCTTTACCTGCACTGCAGTTGTTCAAGTTTTGTTCAATCACAGTAGGCTGCCATGTACTTTACTATTTGTAATTGGTTCACTGAATCACACATGCGCAGTAATATCGGTTCACCACTTGTCAAATCTGTTATCTGTGTTTAGTGTTCTAATAACTGAATAACTCAGTATACAGTATATTGGTTTATTTCAAGTCAGAGGGCGGAATCAAGCATGTTAACAAGTAAGTAGTTTGTGGATAAGTGCTTAACATTAGTGGAAACGTTTCAAATGATTCAGTTTGATTTGATAAATTAGTTCAACCAGTTCACTTAGAACAAGGGTGTCCAAACTCGGTCCTGGAGGGCCGGTGTCCTGCATAGTTTAGCTCCAACTTCCTTCAACACAGCTGCCTGGAAGTTTTAGTATATCTAAAAAGAGCTTGATTAGCTGGTTCAGGTGTGTTTAATTGGGGTTGGAACTAAAATATGCAGGACACCGGCCCTCCAGGACCAAGTTTGGACACCCCTGACTTAGAAGATCCGGTTAAAAAGAACGATTCATTCACTAATACAGAAATAAAACCTATTATTTGGCACAAATGTGTTAAATTAATACTTTTAAGTATCTTCTTGGGTTGTACTTAATGTTGTCACCGTGCTGCTGTCATGTCCAGCCGTTGTTTTTGTCGTGGGAGCAACAGCGAGGACTGACTGTAGGAGGACTGGCTTGATCTGGTCAATGACATCAGCAAGATTACAGACTCTGAGTTGCAGTACGGTCAAACACCGGGCAGCGTGAAGTAAATAGATTTACTATTAAAAGGCATACAATCTGTATTATATACATTTACAAAGACAAAAAACGAAGGCCCTTTTTGCTATAATTTTTGTTAGTTTCAGTTTGTTTTGTATGTACACAATTGTCAGTTCTAGTTTTTTTTTTTTTTTAACTCGTTTTTATTTTTATTTCAGTTAACAAAAATGTTTTATCAATTCTAGTTTTCGTTTTTTGTTCATTTTTGTTAACTATAATAACCTTGTTCAGAACCAGATTCACTATAAAAAATTATTCATTCATATTGTTCCAACAAATCGATTAAGTTAACTTTACAGATTTAACAAATTAAGTAAATTGAACATAAAAAAAAATGTGTTGTCCCAACGAAATCTCAATAATTGGGTTGGTGAATCTATGTATAATTTTAATAATTGTATTATCGATTACTTTCTTGCATAGTAAATTGGTTAATAAATTACATTCACAATCATTTACTTTAGTCCATTTTGTACATTGATCTTATCGAAAGCAAACAAAAAGAATATCCATAATGAACAATGCCATATTTATTAGATTAGCCAGTTAGCAAGAACAAACAAACCAATTACTTATTGCCTGAATTTTAAGGACGGGGTGTGCATTTACCAAACACATTCATCCAAAGCATTCAAGACATGTTGAGATTGTTTGTTCCTTGGGAATCGACCACATTGCCTGGAAGCTGCTCTACCAGTTGAGCTACAGGAACACACAAATTGAAATGTCATGCCTGAAACCAGCTTGTTCCATTAAGACTGCCTAGTAAACAGATCTATAACCAAGTCCCTAGTCACGCTTGTGTGTACTGTAGTTTTCATTTGCACGCTAGCACACAGGGACTCAAAGTAGACATGTCTCTAGAGCTTCTGAAAGGTATATTGTATGCATGTAAATCCATCTGCATTTGCCTTTTTAACACAGGCTTGTTGTGTCTCTACAGGGAACGCCTCATCCTGTTCTGATTTTTTTTTTTCCTATCTCTCCCTAGGGCACCAGAAAAGTCTTGCTCTATTCACTCTGCTCAGCTTCAGGCAGAGGTGTTAATAGAAGCTCTTGTGAATCAGCATCTCTTCAGTCTGCACTATCATTAGCCATGGGGTGGACCGGAGGGAAACCGAGGTGCATCTCTTCTCATTTATCTTGTTTTTTTTTTTGCTTTCCATCTCCCTCATCTGTTCTTTTTTTACAAGTCATTATTCCTCATCTGCAGACACACGGCTAGAGTGACAGTTGTATGGGCATGCACCGAATATGATCAATAAAATATTGTCACCAAACACATCACTGTCTCTCAATTCGTACACTTGCATTCATTCCCTTCTCCCTTTCTTCATATCCAAAATGAAATGAAAATGAAAATTTCCCTGCCATGTTTATTCACGGACAATATGAGGAGGAGGTGGAGAAGGCATGGAAAAATTAATTGGAGAATATTGCATTTGTAGAGATGGACCTCTAAATTTGCAGGTGGCACTTTATTAGGTACACCTGTCCAACTGGTCGTTAACGCACATTTCTAATCAGCCAATCAACTGAATGCATGTAGACATGGTCAAGACGATCTGCTGCAGTTCAAATCAAGCATCAGAATGGGGAAGAAAGGTGATTTAAGTGACTTTGAACGTGGCATGGTTGTTTGTGCTAGACGGGCTGGTCTGAGTATTTCAGAAACTGTTGATCTACTGGGATTTTCACGTACAACCATATCTAGGGTTTACAGAGAATGGTCTGAAAATGAGAAAATATCCAGTGAGAGACAGTTCTGTGGACACAAATACCTTGTTGATGCCAGAGGTCAGAGGAGAATGGCCAGACTGGTTCGAGCTGATAGAAAGGCAACAGTAACTCAAATAATCACTCGTTACAACCGAGGTCTGCAGAAGAGCATCTCTGAATGCACAACGCGTCAAACCTTGAGGCAGATGGGCTACAGCAGCAGAAGACCACACCGAGTGCCACTCCTGTCAGCTAAAAACAGGAAACTGAGGCTACAATTTGCACAGGCTCACCAAAATTGAACAATAGAAGATTGGAAAAACGTTGCCTAGTCGGATGAGTCTCGATTTCTGCTGTGACATTAGTATGGTAGGGTCAGAATTTGGCATCAACAACATAAAAGCATGGATCCATCCTCCCTTGTATACACGGTTCAGGCAAGTGGTGGTGTAATGGTGTGAAGGATATTTTCATGGCACACTGTGGGCCCATTAGAACCAATTGAGCATTGTGTCAACGCAACAGCCTACCTGAGTAATGTTGCTAACAATGTCCATCTCTTTATGACCACAGTGTACCCATCTTCTGATGGCTATTTCCAGTAGGATAACGCGCCATGACATAAAGCGCGAATCATCTCAGACTGGTCTTGAACATGACAATGAGTTCACTGTACTCAAATGCCCTCCACAGTCACCAGATCTCAATCCAATAGAGCACCTTTGGGATGTGGTGGAACGGGAGATTCGCATTATGGAGTTGTAGCCGACAAATCTGCAGACTCTGCATGATGCTATCATGTCAATATGGACCAAAATCTCTGAGGAATATTTCCAGTGCCTTGTTGAATCTATGCCATGAAGGATGAAGTGGCCGGTGAGGTATATATACAGCAGGGATGGCACGGTGGCTCAGTGGTTAGCACTGTCGCCTCACAGCAAGAAGGTTGCTGGTTCTTCAGGGTGCTTTGGTTAACCCCTATAGACCTTTTTCTTGGAACGCAATATTACCCATTATGCTTTGCGTGTATGCGCAAGGAGAATGCGAAGAACTTTCGGTCGGCAGCTGATGCGTGTAAACGGTCACATTTGGACAGCTTTAAAACGATAGTTTTAATCTATTTTACCTGCTTTTATCATCTTTGAACTAATACTTTTGTCAATCAGCGCCACCTCCTGGACTGATTATTTAAAAAAATTTGATCTAATAGGATGGAAAACAGCCGCTGTGAGGAATTTCCCCCTCGATGTCAGACGGCATTTTCCACAGTTTAAATGAAACCTCGTCATCGCTAAAGTTAACAGTTTCTCTTTCTTTAAAATATATAACCAACCCAAACAAATGTAATTCACCAAAATGTTTGACGCACACACGTAGCCTACTGTACAGTCCCACCAACACACTGATTTAATAACTGTGACAAAGTGAAAATAAAGTGACATTTTGAAATGACAGAAAAACACAAACCTTGGTAAATACTACACACTAATGAAACATAAACGGCTCGCGATTAGAATGAACAGCAAATCAGCCAGCAGAGTATCATTAACAGACTTTTATTGGACATTTTTGTAAATTGCATGACTTACACACCTGTTACGTTTCATGCCAGTAATCTGGTTTGCTCTATGATGCTGTGAAGTATTGCGTGCGTGTGTGTGCTGAAGAGCCGCTGAGCTAACAGCTGACAGGCCGGGGAAACACACACACACACACACTGTATTTCTGATGGCAGACACGTGAACTAGGAGAACATTTTTCTCTCGCGCTTGAACCACACTTACGGTTTATAACGGCTTTAACACACACCTTTCAAAGTTGTGTGTCACAAAAATACTCCGTAATCCACTCAAAATGCTATTGAAATCCATTTTCGGAGCGCAAATTACCAGTTGTAAACACTGTAAACGGAAGTTCTAACCATTCACCGGAAGACGCTGGTCGCTATGGCGCCCTCCATGCAACAGCCAAGAAAAAGGTCTATAGGTGAATTGGATTAACTAAATTGGCCGTAGTGTATGAGTGTGTGTGTGAATGAGTGTGTATAGGTGTTTTCCTGTACTGGGATGCGGCTGGACGGGTATTCACTGCGTAAAACATATGTCGGAATAGTTGATGGTTTATTCTGCCATGGCGACCCCTGATAAATAAGGGACTAAGCCAAAGGAAAATTTATGTATATTCAGTAGGATTACTATATAATAGCTTGCACTGCTATTCAGATCAGATCTCTGTGTGGAGCACTGGCTGTTGACTCCTTGTGCAAACAATAATCTCACTGTATAATTACAATAATGACAGAAATAATGTTTGGAAATGTATAATAATATTTCAAACTGACATGCTACAGAAAAAATATAGAGATAACCAACTTTAAACCTTGTTGAAAATACTAGTGGCCTTTTGCACAGTACTGTATCTTTACTGGAACTGCTGTTGTCTATTGCATGCGTACAAGAGGTGTGAATTTAGTTGACAAATTGCTGGGAATATGGGACGTAGTCTTTCATTGCTATCAGTGTAACGTTAGCATTTTCCAAGATGCTGCACCTTTAACAGTGCTAATATAAAAATATTCTTGTCCATGTAAACATATTATGCAGGCCAATTAATTCAGACCAATTGACTCTGCAAAATATCTGATTTTCAGAATTGATGAAACCTCCATCAGTGGATTGAAAACTCACTTCTGAGACACAGCCGACCCAAAAGCCAATCACCTGAGTGCTTTCTGCCCCAGCAGGCAATTCCACAAGAGTATTCGGATCAATTTACCAGAGTAATGGCTTTGTCTGGGTTTTGTATGCATGTTTAATTTTTCACCCAGCACTGCCCCAGATTTACAGTTTTCTGCACTCTACAGTCAATCCCAAGTTGGACAGAATCAGCGCTGACCCTGATTCATTCTCTTCTCTCTCTCTTTTTTTTTTCTTTCTCCCCACATTTATCAGTTTTAATAAAAATTAAATCGCAGACTGTCTGAAGAAGAGATGCTAGGATGGCAGCGGGACACTGGCAGGATCACAGACAGAATGATAAAAGGCTCTTTCTGAAGCAGGACTACACTGCGGTGGCCAAGAAAACAAGTTGGTGCGTGAGAGAGCGAGACACACCACTCAGAAAGAATTTCATTAAACTCGACCAATAACCACCATATTGGGAGCAACGGGTCTTTCAAATATTTAGATTGGTGGACGATTGAATTGGGGTTTATTTTTAAAGATTTACCTCCCCGCTCCCTTTCTGTCCATCATGTGAAATAATGTCATTTGTTCTAGTTTTTGTTTTTGTTTTTGGAATATATGATAAAATGGATTAGATCTAATATATGTTTTGTCTGTTTTACAACTGTAATTATATAAACCCTACAGATCCACCAATGAGCCTGGTATCATGCAAATGCACATGCAAAAATGTTTGTTTTGTGTTTGTTTAGGTAATTTTGTGTAAAATCATTAGAGTTAATAATATAATATAATATAATATAATATAATATAATATAATATAATATAATATAATATAATATAATATAATATAATGTAATATAATATAATATAATACAATATAATATAATATAATATAATATAATACAATATAATATAATATAATATAATATAATATAATATAATATAATAATGTAATATAATATAATATAATATAATAATATAATAATATAATAATATAATATAAAATAATACAATATAATATAATAATATAATAATGTAATATAATAATATAATATAATATAATATAATATAATATTATATAATAATAAAATAATGTAATATAATAAAATAATATAATATAATATAATAATATAATATAATATAATATAATATAATATAATATAATATAATACAATAATAATGTAATATAATAATATAATACAATATAATATAATAATATAATAATGTAATATAATATAATGTAATATAATATAATATAATATAATAATGTAATATAACTATATAATATAATAATAAAATAATGTAATATAATAAAATAATATAATATAATAATGTGATATAATATAATATAATATAATATAATATAATATAATATAATATAATATAATATAATATAATATAATATAATATAATAATGTAATATAATATAATATAGTATAATATAATAATATAATATAATTATGTAATATGATATAATATAATATACTATAATAATGTAATAATATAATATAATAATGTAATATAATATAATAATATAATATAATGTAATATGATATTATATAATATAATATATTATAACAATGTAATATAATATAATAATATAATTTTATAATATAATGAAATATAAGGCGACGCGGTGGCGCGGTAGGTAGTGCTGTCGCCTCACAGCAAGAAGGTCGCTGGTTCAACCCTCGGCTGGGTCAGTTTGTGTCAGTGGAGTTTGCATGTTCTCCCTGCGTTCGCAAGGGTTTCCTCTGAGTGTTCCGGTTTCCCCCACAGTCCAAAGACATGCGGTACAGATGAATTGGGTAAACTAAATTATCCGTAGTGTATGAGTGTGAATGAGTGGATAGTAACAAAAGAAAATCCCAACTTCATTTGCATTTTTATAAATAGACACAAATAGTATATATATATATTGTCCCATTTGGGGCGAATCCTGGCCAATTTGTATCACGCACACAATAAAACCATAAAGAGCAGTAACAAAATAAGGCAATGCGACTAGTCAGCTTGACAGTAATATTCTGTAATTCGCAAGAAATATGACTGCCAGACAAACCACATCAAACAGCAGCCACTTTCAGCGTGGCCCCAATGTGTGCGAGTGCGTTCAACACAAACCGGGACTGGACGCTCTGATTCATGTCTGACTGCAGGCTGAATTGATTACAGCATCTGTCTGATTGCTGACCGTCCATCTGCTGCGGCCAATCTAAATTGCAGCTCCTCCGAGGGTCTCGCGTCCCTCCCTCTTCCAGTCCGGCACTGATAAATCAAATCTCAGCGCGTGATTCAGCCCTCGCTCCCGTCCGCCATGCCAACACAGGAAAACCACTCGCCATCTCTGGGGCAATTTCCCCCGAGATTGAATTGAAGTGATTTATGAGTGCCAGGCATGGCATGCAGGACTCATGACTGTGTGTTTGTGAACTCGCAGAAAACAGAGAACGTTCTTTCGGCCATGAAAAAGAAAGGCAGACTGATTTGAATGAGAAAGATGTACGATGGCGGTTTTTGTGTGTGTATGTTGTTGTGTGCTTTATCACGAACTGCCTTTGAAACTTCAGGAGAGGTTTGATGCTATGAAGTTGAATGGAAATTAAAGGAAAGAAAAGTTGGAAGATATATATACAGTATATAATATATACTATATTCAGTAACCGTGCCATAAAATCATCTATGCAGTTACAATGTAGGAGATTCAATCTTTTAATATTAAAATATATACCATAAAAGTGGCTTCAAGTTCAAGTTTGATGGTTCTTTTGTGTGACCATCAGATGAGATTATTGATTTTATTTTTTACTTCTAGGTTTCAGTGTCTTGCACAGAAGGCAAATTTAGCTTTATAAAACCTCAATGAATTCTCGGGAGTCACATATTAATTTAATGTATTAATTTAGCATAGCCTGTTTACATTTTGCTTTATTTTTGTTGTTTGTTTTTATAGATTTCTAATGGAGATAATCATCAACTTGCACTAAGGACCACACTATCAGCTAAACCAGAGGGTGGAGGTGAGTAAATTAACTGGAAATGTTATGTTTTGGATGAACCCTTTAAATACTTTGAGTTAAAAGGATTTGATTCAGATTGGTTTTGTGAACTGATTTGTTAAAAGAATCTATCTAAAGAAAACATTTTAACGCCCTCGTTCGGGATTCAAATTACAGGAAAAAAATATATACATGAAAAATAAAACTAAATAAAGCATAAAAAGTTTATCAAATAAAACATTTTATGAGCATGCTGTAAATAAAATATTAAAAACTATTTTAAAAGCTATTAAAATACTAACTTCTAGTTGATCATTTGGAAAAGTGGCAGAAGGTAGATTTTTTCCATGAATCATCTGTTGAACTGCATCCCAATCATCATAAATACTGCTGAAGACCTATTATTTAAAAAAAAAAAGGTAATATAATCAAACATTTTATGAACATACTGTAAATAAAATATTAAAAACCATTTAAAATCTATAAAAAAAAAGACTAAAAGAAAAAAACTAAACACAATGTTAATAATGTAATTTACAGTTTTTCTCATCAACATTTAACCTAATATTCTCTAAACTATGAGTGCAAATTTCAAAACTGTTTGCTGGAACTTTAGAACTTTAGAGCCGGCATCGCGATCCACCGCCCCACCCCCGACGCAAAAACTGCTCGTGAAAAATAAACACTCAGGCCCCGTTTACAATAATACAGCTTACTTTTAAAATGGCATTTTAGAACGAAAATGACGCACGTCCACACTGGTGTTTCATCTAGCATTTCTAAAAAGCCCTCCGTCCACTGAAAACGCACATCACGTGACCACACACAGCCACAGACACACACACTGTCATGCGCTCGTCTGAGCTCCAGAGAAAAGTGTACGTCGAAGAGTTTATCAAGGATGATAGTGGATCGCGTCTCACTATAGTTGTTAAACGTGATATTTAATTAATCTTGTCTCTATCCAGGGCTTAATTTGTGCCGGAACACTCCGAATCCAGCACCTCATTTTACCGATCTCCCTCCTTTAACACCCTCCTTCCCTGTCCACTGTTCATTTTCACTTTGTTCCGCGACTCTCCAACCCTCTTCACTTTCGTCCGCGACACCTCAGCGCCGCTCACTTTTGTCCGCGAGCAACCCCCGCGTCGCTAACTTTCGTCCGTAACACCCCTCCGCCATCCACCGCACCAAACAAATGACTGACACGGATCACTCTGCCTACTCATGCCAGAGTCCCACGGAAAAAGCGATTGACAGGTGGTAATTTGTGTGTAACTTATCTTTATTTATTTATGATTTGGTTATGGGTAAAACAAAGACCAGGTAGTTGAAACGGTAGGCTACAAATAATTAATTTGTTATGAATTAATTAATTATTCATATATAATTAATTCACCTCCGCCTATGAAGACGATTCCATCGTCCATCGCGATGTTTCACATTAGACATCGTACGATGCTAAATTGGTCAACATCGCCCAACCCTAGTTTAAATGAGAATTGACTCATCAGTTTTGATCAACAAGCCATATGCAATTAGTTTTTGTCCAAACCACAGACAATTGTACTTAATGTTTGCACACATGTGCCAAAGCATTTGCAATTTGCTTAATTCAATAAGAAATGCCTCTCTGAAGTGAATAATAAACTAACTGTTCAGAGATCTAAACTTATTGTTTTGAAAAAAAAAAAATTTAAATCATGAATTGAGCTAAAGCAATTGAGAAAACTGTAAAAGCAACTGATTTTAAATGGTTTAGACATTTACATTTTAAGATGCAGAAAAAAAGGAAGAAAATGAAAATAATGCACACTTGAAACAAAATGGGTCAAGTAAATAATAAAAAAAAAATGAATCTTTACCTCTTGCTCCTCATATCCCACAGTGCTGCTCCCGATTCCAGTCAATATTCCATTTGAGGTGGAAATAATCACAGATGAGTTTCATATCAGCTCAAGCTCCTCAGGAAGCTGTATTCTCACCTGTACCCCTGCTTTGAGTCATGACAGGTGAGAAGGAAAAGTGTGACATTGCCCTGTACAGACGGCCACCTCTGCGCCCTCATTAAACACTGCTGAGGGGGGCATCTGGGGCGGCTCTGGTGTATGAAATGGCCAGAGACACCTCACACTTTTCTAAACCTATGTGATTTCATCTGCTCGTTCAGCCAGGCATGAGGTAATATGCATCTGGTCATCAAATATAAAGCTCTATTGACACGCTATTTACTCATATATATTTACTCATATATGGCTTTAACGTGTAATTTAGGCTACTGTATGTCCACACCTACAAGGAATTTTCCTCGCTTTCATTTTTAAAAAAATCTCCATTCTCATAAAACGCATGCATGTTAAGGGCACGCCAAACCAACAGGCGGAGATAATAACACTTTTATAGGTTTGCACCAAATTAAGTATTTTTGTGAGTACACTGCATAAAAGTCAATGCAAATGTGAGAACAGAGGTGGATTAGCGTACCACAGTGTGTACAAAGTTGAATATGTGACATGTTTGCCACAACTATGGACATGTTTTAATTTGCCTCATTCACGTCTTCCATGTTTGGTGGAAACCCAGGCGTGTTGGCCAATTAGAAAGGAGAATAGAGTGTGCATTCTGACGTCATGGGGCAAAAACTCCAGTTGTAGTGTCAGCATGACCACACTGTACTCAGAGTTTAGGAATATCTTCACCCTGGCCTTGATTGGTTTTGATGTGGATAAACACTGCGTAGAAAAAAAGTGTGGTTTTAGAAAAATTCCTGTGTTTGTGTGGACAGTGTCTTACACACTAAATAAATATACTTTGAAGAGTTCACACTTAGCTAATTATTGATAATAGAGCTTGTTTGGTATGTGGTCTTGGCAGAGAGCCCCGAGCTTATAAGATCCTCGAGCCCTGGGCTCTCTCCCGTTAGCAGGGGGAGAGGGAGTTTGAGTTCAGGTAGATCTCAATGAATTCCCCTGACTTATTTCTGGCTAATGACAGATATAGGGATGGCTAAAGAGAGCTACAGCTTACTAAGAGCTTGTCTATAGTTCCATTTTATAATTTTAATTTACTTAGGTTTCGTGTTTTTGGACTGTGGGAGGAAACCGGGGGAAGCCCACACAAGCACGGGGAGAACACGCAAACTCCGCACAGAAATGCCGACTGGTTCAGTAGGGACTTTAACCAGTGACATTCTTGCATGAGAGTGCTAGCCACTGGGCCGCTGTGTCACCCAATCTAGAAAGGAGGTGGAGTAGGGGTGGGAGTGGAAGTTCTTCAAGACGAAGATACTGAGGTAAGAAATTCTGGTTATTTATAGTGAGTTAGGAATCATCTGATTGGTGAATCATGTGTTAGCTAATGCAGGACCAGCTGTGGACAATCATAAGCACTGGATCTTCTCGAAATTAGTTTATAAATAAACTTTACTTGCTAACTGCAATTTTTTTTCCTTTTTAAGGTAACTAGCTGCAAACAAACTAATATGGGCTGAATTTAAAGAAACAAATTAAGTTGAACGTTACTAAAAAAATAATGTGTTTGTTTAAATTCAGTCCATATAAATTGTTTGCAACCACTTACCCTAAACATTTTTAGTAAATCCAGTGAATTATATTTTTCAGAGTGTAATTTCAATATGCACATTTTTTTTTATAAAACTTGGATGGGGGATCAATACAACTGAGATGTAAAACCGATCGAGAGATGTAATCGATCCAAAAGAGAAAGCACCCATTGTTTTTTTTTCTTCTTTTTTTGAAGTTCAAACTTAACAACTACTTAATATTGACATTTACTGTTGTTTTTTACTTAATATTTAGACTGGGCAAGTAAAAAGTGACTGATCTCAGAACTGGAATTAGCACAGTTATTGATCATTGGGTGAAGAAACAATCATTATTCTTGTGGATAAATCAGTAATAAAATTTAAACCTTAATTGAAACTCAAAATCTCAAAAATAAGTGAAGATTTAACTTGAACAAATCTTCATATTTTACTTTAAATATTTACGATTACAATTACAGTACTGCCAACTTATTTCCGACTTGGTGCATTAAAAAATGCTCAAGAATTGGGTTAATCAGCTTGTTTCATTTAAAGCAATTTGAGCAAGCAGCAAACATTTATTTATTTATTTGTTTATTTGTCTATTTATTTTGAGTATGCTATTTTGAGTATTCTTTTCTTAATGCTTTAAGAAAGAAAAATCTGTGTGCAGCCTGAAAAGACGTTTCCATTTTAGGAAAAGAAAAGAAAAGAAAACAAAAGCGTATTGTGCAGAGTTAAAGGACAACCCTGCAATCATTTTCTGTGGGCAAAAGAGTGTAACTTTAATAATGGATATATTCCAGAGGGCCAAAAATGGTAGAGGTCTTGTTTTCTAATTTTAACAGGACTTCAGAGTCAAGTTTTCGGTTCACAGAGAGTCATGGTGGTGTGAGACCACCGACTGCAAACACATTGACCACATGACTGTGAACTAAGACATTTTACAGTATTGTATTTTGTACAAGTATTTTTGAAGAAATAATGTGCTCTAGCTTACATTATGCATCCAACATAGACTTTAAATATGCAGATAAAGACAAAATATTATTAGAAATATTAATTTTTGGATTGGCTACAAAACAAAGCATTGTTGTTCAATGACTTGCCTAATTAATAAGCTGAATAATTCCAAAATAGTAAAATATTATGCACTGGCATCATGGCGAAGATAAAAAAAGAAATTAGTTATTAAAACTATTATGTTTAAACATAGATAGCCAAGTCCATTACTGCCTTGAGCTGTACGTTAATCAAGTCAATAAAAAATCTAATTGAATCCAAATTGATTGATTGATTGATTCAAGTTTTTTTCTATTCAAATACACTCAAAAGCAGACTGAGCTACAAATGGCAAAACTACAATGATTGTTTCTTAATGCATTCATGTGTTTGTTTGATTTTGCTTTACACTTGTTAATGTATTATAATAGTAAATTAATTGTAAGTGTTTAATGTTTCTAAGAGTTCTTCCTTAGATTCCGCATGCTCTATGTATCTTTTTCTCTCCAGGTGAATCTCATAATGCTTATAATATTGCCTACACATATGTAATATTCAGGTCTGGACTCTACAGAGGCCATTTCATGACTGTCAAAACAATCTAAAAGATTGAAAAATTAAGTTCTTCAGATGTATTAGTGTGGACATGGCTGATAACAGATTTGAGGTTTGACATATTACATCAGAGCTTTATTATAAATTGCAAAAAGGAGGACAATTAGATTTTTGAACATGTGAAATCAATGCTATCTCATGGCAATTCATAACTTTTTGATTTAGTGCCGTGTATTAATTTGTACGATCTCATTTGTACAATTTAGTACGATTTGCTTATCCTCCAATGATGATTGGGTTTAGGGAGGGTTTTTTCTGCCACATATGCTTTTTAAAATCATACATTTTCACATTATAATAATATTATACGAATATATTTATACACACCATCCAGTTTCAACCCATGAATGCCAAAATGCAATGATTATTTATTGAATCTCATATATATATATATATATATATATATATATATATATATATATATATATATATATATATATATATATATATTTTTTTTTTTTTTTTTTTTTTTTTTTTTTTTTATTGATTAATTAATTAAATAATTGTGTGAAGACACAGTTAGTTGTCTAACAAACTCTTCAAATTTTACAGTTTTGCATTAAACCAGAACTCTGGACATTTTCTCTTTAAATTAGGTAGATTTTTGTCCTAAATTACAAGAATATTGGGGAAATATATTTGAATGTTTTTCTAAAGCCCTCCAAAAAATCTTGAACCATGTCCACTTATAGTTGTTCTTGGGATATTTAGTAACTTAGAGATGTTTAATAAATATGAAAGACAAGCCATGTTATTTGGTATGGTAATTGCCAAACGGGTGATTTTGAGAATGTGGAAAACTGAATCTGTACCTAAATTTGGTGTGTGGGGTAGAGATATCGTAAACATTCTTGCTTTAGAGAGGTTGAGATATATCAATAATGACAAATTGCAGATATTTGATAAAACATGGGGACAGATATTAGAACACCTTAATGCATTGGAAGAAACGCAAGCATAACCAAAAACCCCTGTCAATATAACATAGTAATTAAAGATTGAGTGTAATTGATATTCCCTATTCATAATGTATAATATGCTCAAACTATTATTTGACAATAAAACTATAGTCAGGATAATGCATTTTTCTGGTGATACAAGAACAATGTTACTTAATAATTGCTTTTATTTATGCATTACCTGCCCAGCTAAATTATATTTTATTTCATGTGCATTTGTCCCTCTGTGTTCTGTTGTTCTGTCATCATAGGTTAGTATTTTTTTATGTATTGTATTTTATTTGTATTATTATTGTATTGAATTGTTTTTTTTTCTTCTGTATTTTGTTGTAGTTTTGTTGTAGTTTTATAAAATGTAAAAAGCACATAAATCATTTTTTTAATCTATAATAACTCTAATAGTTTGTGGATAATCATCCTGGAAAACAAGAAAACAGATCTGGATGCCAGAATCTAGAGTAAATCTAATCTATGTACCGTTCAGGAAATATATCCATCCTCTGTCACCTCCTTTGAGGCTCTAAAAAAAGCATGAAATTATCCGAAGCCCTACAGAAACCATTCCTCGTTAAGAGATTGTGGGAGCGAGAGGTCAGTCCCTGGTATTTACCTTCTTCAAACACCTCCAGCGAGCGCAAAAAGCCCCGGAAAGATCACTGAAGGGGTCAAAAGAGCAGAAATCCCATCATGCCATGCAACGAAATCCATTTGAAACCACCATTTCTCCATGTTAAATTAAACCATCGACACCTGCCGGCCTTATCTGTCAAACGTCTCCTGACTCGCTCATCCATTGTAAACGATCGATCCCAGCAGCTGCTACTGTAATAGTCTTCCTCCGCAATTATAAGGATGTTGTGGCTGTTTTGTTGTTCGTTTAATATGGCGAGGGTTTTGGGAATATCACTTTCAGATGTCTCTTCTGTAATATTGATCACACTCTGTCATGGCCAGAGCAGCTGTGACGGGCTCATATGCTTCATTCTGTCACTTTTTTTTTCTTTGTTCTGCAGGTGAGATGAATCAGTGATGCCCGAAGCAGCTTGTTTTAATTACACCGTTTCTGTACGCGCCATTGAATTACAATGGCAGCTCTTTAATTACACAATTCATCAAATTCTAAGTACAGAGAAGCTTAAATTAAAACTGAATTCTTGCTGTAAACCCATTTAAGGGACTTCTATTGTATTTTTTATGATTTAATTTCCTTTCATTCCTGTTTGAGCTTCAAAATGATCCTCAAAGTCCGCTGAAAATTCAATTATTCTCTATATCAGCACTGTTTCTAAACTCCATTAAAAGTTGTAGTCCTGAGTTGCTGAGGAATAATATACTGTTGCACAGAGCTTGACATTAACGTTTTTGATCACCAGCAACTGTGGCTAGTAGATTGCCAACATACTAGCCACTCGCCATTTTCACTAGCCACAATTTTGTTGTTGGGAAAATATATTTTAAATGCATAAATTTGACTTTGACATGCTAAAATAACTTGATTTAGACTTTGTGTTACATCCACATGCCTCCTCATTCATTTCACTTTTTTTGTGTATTGTGTATGAACTTGCTTAATGTGCATGAGCAAATGGATTATGTCTTCATAGTGTCGCATTGCAATTAGTTTTTATTTCACATGACTTTTCAGGGCTTAAAATTAAGGATTTAATAAATGTATCTCTGACCACACCAAAAATAAATAAATAATTCTTTCTTAGCCACAAATTTTAAATAATATGGCAAAACAAGTAAAATATAGCTGTATACATGCTCTTTTAATTCAACAAAATCTTTCTTTAAAAAAACAATTGACATTTAAAAAAGAATTATTGGAATGTATCTAAAACTATGTGTGATAAAGAAAGGATCGCGTGCACATGGTTAACATTAGGCTCATTAATAATCTGTTCAATAAATGGTTAAAGCGAAAGCAGCAAGTGCTTACGAAAAGACATTTTTTAAAAACATGGAGCTGTCCATAGCTTTTGTCTAGTCTATTTCAAAGAGAACCGATCGCACCAGTTGCCTTTCCAGACACGGTTGCTTCGCAACAGAAACAGGAGCACGTATGCTTTTTAAACGGTCGCTCGCATCACATCACCTCTGCATGCGAATCATCCTCTCATTTGGTATCCACCTGCTTTCTTTTGCACGCGCGAATGCTATTTTGTCAGTCGTGCTGCTTCTCAATTATAAGATTACATTTGCACACATATCGGACTATCCTTGTTGTCGAAAACTGCTTTTAAGAAAACTACAATTTAAAAATATTTTCAACCTGGCAAAGTGGCTAGTGGCGGTGGCTGTCTAACCCGCCACAGCTGAAATCTACGCGCATTTGGCGGGTTGACAGGTATTAATGTCAAGTCCTGCTGCTGCATATTAATTCTATATTGCAACTGTTTCCATTCATAAACACAATATTAACAATTTCTGTTTTGTGTGCTTTTAGCATAACATTTTATGTAGTTGATATTGATATAAAGGCCCATTTATGTACAGTTTAAGTCGGAATTATTAGCCCCCTTTCGAATTTTTTTTCTTTTTAAAATATTTCCCAAATGATGTTTAACAGAGCTAGGAAATTTTCACAGTATGTCTGGTAATATGTTTTCTTTAGGAGAAAGTCTTATTTGTTTTATTTCAGCTAGAATAAAAGCAGTTTTAAATTTTTTCAAAACCATTTTAAGGTCAAAATTATTAGCCCCTTTAAGCAATATTTTTTTCGATAGTCTACAGAACAAACCATCGTTATACAATAACTTGACTAATTACCCTAACGTGTCTCGTTTACCTAATTAACCTAGTTTAAATGTCACTTTAAGCTGTATAGAAATGTCTTGAAAAATATCTAGCAAGATATTATGTACTGTCATCATGGCAAATATAAAATAAATCAGTTATTAGAAATGAGTTATTAAAACTATTATGTTTAGAAATGTGTTGAAAAAAATCTTCTCCCTGTTAAACAGAAATTGGGGAAAAAGTAAACAGGGAGGCTAATAATTCAAGGGGGCTAATAATTTTGACTTCAACAGTATTTGTAGGTCCATATAAAAAGTCTTAGGCCATCACCATCTTTGGGAGCCTAAGACTTTTGCACAAATATATCTTTCTAAAAGGTATGTGCAGGGTCATTACTTTTGTGTAAAATATATCTTTAATTTACAATCAGAAAATATTGGAAATATGTGCACAATATTCAGAACAAAATTACTTTTTGAAATCAAACGACTAGCATCAAAAGTCTGTGTTTAACGTGACCTCTTTAGCACCAAGCAACAGCTTAAAAACCCATTTTTGAACTTTTTTGTTGATTCTTCTTTGAAATGATGTACTATTTAATGTCAAGCAACTTTCAGTGTTTTTAAGGGTTCTTCCTTAGATTTAGCATTTTCTAGCTTTTTCTCTCCAGGTGAATCTGCCTGTAATATTGCCTATACAAACTGTTTACTGTATAATATTCTGGTCTGGACTCTGTGGAGGCCATTTCATGATTGTCAAAAGATTAAAAAATGAAAAAGATGTTTTTCAGATGTATTAGTGTGGACAAAGCTGGTAACTGATTTGAGTTTTAACATATTTTTACATCAGACCTTCATTCAGTAATTCATTCATTCCTTTGACTCTATACATCCTCTATTCATCAGGGGTCGCCAAAGCGTAATAATAATAATAATAATAATAATAATAATTCCTTACATTTATATAGCGAAGGAGGAAACCTATGCAAATACGGGGACAACATGCAAACTCCACAAAGAAATGCCAACCAGCCATGCCAGGACTTGAACCAGCGACCTTCTTGCTGTAAGGCGATAGTGCTAACCACTTAGCCACCATGTCGCCCACCATTTCTAAGAGTTTCTTTCCTAGATTTAGCTTGTTCTATCTTTACTTTTCTCTCCAGGTGAATCTCATACTGCCTATAATATTGCCTATACAAACTGATATAATATTCAGGTCTGGACTCTGTGGAGGCCATTTCATGACTATTGCTCTTTTTGGAATATAGTCAAAAATGTAAAAGATTGAAAAATTAAAAAGATGTTCTTCAGATGTATTAGTGTGGACAGATTTGAGGATTAACATATTTTTACCTCAGACCTTTACTATATATTCCAAAAAGAGACAAAATTTGATTTTTAACATGTAAAATTGGCAAAAGTCTTTCATTTGGGAAAATATAACATTTCATGAGGTAGAGACTGTTAAAACAGAGCTGTATAAAAACATTAGCGATCATAATTTTGTCTTTTTTTAAATATGACTTTCAAGCTACATCATAAAGAGCTTCAGATGTCTCTGAGAGCTGTGATTTTATCTATGTGTGTTCCAGTGCAGTCAGACAATCATTTATACATATCGGTTTTCCCCCTCAGATTTCATCGTTTACAGGCCTTAAAAGATGAGTGTTTGTTACCCTCTCTGCCGTGCTGATGTGTTTTTGATGGCACCTCCTTTTTTCATCCAAAGTTTTTGCCAGGAAAACTGTATAAAATGTGTTTTATTCGGAGAAAGAACAAAATAAACAATTCGTTCGCACACAATGGTGGCATTTCTTGCTCCATCCAGAGTAATTGCAACCAGTGCTTCTGCAATTTGTCAGTTTGCTTCGTTTGACATGTTGTGCTGCTGAAACACATGATGGTGTCTTCCTGAACTTCCGTTGAGTGTGCAGGTCACTTCAAGCTGCAGCTCTTCCAGACGCTAAAAGGTTATGAGTGCTTTTATTATTCCACATTTTTATAAGGTTTTTGAGTTCTCTGACCTGGAGTGTGACATACACTGAGTTGAAACAAAAAAAAGAAGTGGAAATGCACTGTTAATTTTCTGCCTCAACATTATCAATGGAAACAATACAGAGAAGTCTTATATGTTAATATATGTACAATGTACCCTGTTGTTACAGATTTATTATTATTATTATTTTAGAATACAGATGAACTGCTTAAATTCTCAAACTCAGTCATCTTTTTTTTTTTATGAATAAATATAGGGTGGCAGTGTCGTCTCACAGCAAGAGAACAAGCAAGCTTGCTGGTTCAAGTCCCAGCTGGGCCAGTTGGTGTTTCTGTGTGGAGTTTGCATTTTCTCTCTTTGTTTGCATGGATTTCCTCTGGGTGCTCCAGTTTCCCCCACAGTCCAAAGACGTACACTGTAAGTGAAATGGATCAACTAAACTGGCTGTATGAGTGTGTGAATGTGAGAGTGTATGGGTGTTTACCAGTACTGGGTTGCAGCTGGAAGGGCATCCGCTGGGTAAAACATATACTGGAATAGTTGGCAGTTCATTCCACTGTGGCGATTACTGATAAATAAGGGATTAAGCCGAAGAAAATTGAATGAATGAATAAATGTAAAAAAAGAACTCATAATGCAGCATTTATGGATTCACACTAAAATAAATGTGTGAAAGTTACTAAGACACATACATGTTATCATTTAAATTATCATTTCAGGTTGTTTCTTATTCTTTAATTCTACTTTCTATTATTGTAATTATTATTTAACATTTGTTTCAATATTATAAGTACGTTTTAGACACTTTTTGTGCATTTTTTTATTACATTATTAGAACAGTAATGTTTTTGCAATAGTTAATATCTTAATAATAGTTATTTACTGATTAAATTGCCATAATTTGAATCATATTTTTATATAATAATAATAATAATAATAATAATTGGGCGGCACGGTGGCTCAGTGGTTAGCACTGTCGCCTCACAGCAAGAAGATCGCTGGTTGGAGTCCAGGCTGGGCCAGTTGTCATTTCTGTGTGGACTTTGCATGTTCTCTCCGAGCTGACGTGGGTGCTTCAGTTTCCCCCACATTCCAAAGACATGGGCTATAGGGGAATTGAATAAGCTAAATTGGCCCTTGTATGTGTGTGAATGCGAGAGTGTATGAGTGTTTTCCAGTACTGGGTTGTGGCTGGAAGGGCATCTACTGCGTAAAACAAATGCTGGAATAGTTGGCGGTTCATTTCACTGTGGCAACCTCTGTAATAGAGACTAAGCAAAAAAAAAAAATATGAATGAATAATAACAATATAGTACAAATTACAATTGTACAAAACGTTGTTCAATAAAATAATAAAAAGTATAAATAATAAATTTTATTATTGATATTATGTTTATTATTTAAACAATGTAATATTTATGGCATAAAAATGTCATACATAATGATTATGATTATCATCATTATCACTTTTTATTATTGTAAATTATTATTATTGCAGTAGTACATATTGGTAATAAAATTTATTCATTCATTAATTTTCTTTTCGGCTTACTCCCTTTATTAATCTGGGGTCGCCACAGCAAAATGAACCGCCTTGGTAATAAAATGGCCAACTTAATTAATTGTACAATTAAAGTTCTCAGTGATGGGTTGCGGCTGGAAGGGGTACGTAAAACACATGCTGGATAAGTTGACGGTTCATTCCACTGTGGTGACCCCTGATAAATAAGGGACTAAGCCGAAGGAAAATGAATAAATGAATGTATAATTAAACAAATATGAAAAGAAAACATGTATTTATTAATAGTCATATTAAAAGAGAAAATTGTAACTTCTATTTTTCTTCTTTAGATGATCAACATTTACATCCATGAAGACCCTTCAAATACATCTTTCCACATGGCTGAAGTTATCACCAAAGCGGTAAATGTTAACTATCTTTACCTAATTCACCACATTAAAAAGAAAATGAGGTATGAGACCTTTTTACAACCTTTCCACACTAATTCCGACTCAAGTGGTCACTAGTTGAAAGCCAAATATCACCTTTCAGAGTAAAGTAACACCTGCCTTCCTCTCTCTTTCTTGTGCGCTTATTGTTACGCTCACGTCTAAAGGCAAGTCATCAGCATTTTTCATTAATATGAGTAATTACTGAAAAAAGATTTGGTGGCAGGCGAGCAAGGCCTTTCAAATGTCACCTCTTTTAAATTAGTCTGACAACAAAGCTCTAAAATGGCACCGCCATAATGATCCGCTTTTAATTGCTCAGAATCAAACAGTGAGGCTCCAATTACCATTGGCTCGCATTGTTGAGGTTGTTCAGGCCTCGGCTGTGGCTTTTAAATAAAGGTGAACTCAGGCTGGCCGTCTCTGCTTCTGGAGGCCATTTCCAATGTGAGACACAAAGGCCTAGTAAATGAGCATGTGGAGACAACATGCAGTGTTCGGTCGTGAAGTTCGGCGAACACACTCACACACACACACACAAAAAAAAGTAGTCGTTTCTAAAGACCTTAGTTTGATCTGGCTCGGAGGGAAAGAGTGGAAATCTCTTTTTCCCTTCCTGACCCGTTGGTGTCTGGGGATCTGAGATAGGAATGACCTCTAATGTGACGGCGCGGGGTGTCATTGACTGGAAAAGTGGATTAATTTTCTTGCAAATTGGCTGTTAATTTCGGTCTTATCTCTGCTGCTGATTGGCTTAGAATGGCTGCTGTGTCCCAGCGGCGTCTCGGATGTCCTGGCTATGGGACGTTCTGATTGTGTTTTGCTACTGCTCGATTTTCATTGGTTACGTTGAGATGCGTTACTTGTTGCGTTGTCATGTGTTTAACCTTAAGACGATAGTGAACAGTCTTCTTCCTCAGCCCAGCTTATGTAATGATCCCAGAGCAGTTCAGAGATTACACCGGCCTAATTAATTAGTTTCTGTTTAGTACAGTGTTAGTCACAGTATCTCTGCATGCGAGTGCTGTTAAAGCACTGCCACAAACACCACATTTATGATTGTGTTTTTGTCTGTGTAGGAAATGATGTGATATGTAGATGTTAGTATTTCAAAAGATTGGCATATTAACCCTATAAACTAATGAAATACGACATTACGAAATTTGAGAAAGAAATTTTGGTACTGTATTTTTAACAGTACAATACTGGTATCCACAGCTGACATTTTTTTTACCGTAAACTTGACAGATATTTCTTTTCGTAGTGTAAAATTATATTTTCCTACCCCCAAACCCAACCCTCAAAGAAAACATTCTGCATTTTTACATTTTCGAAATACTCCGTTCTATGTCATTTACGGGCCGTTTACTTCATTACCTATACTGTTAACAATTTCCTGTACAATCTACAGTAACTTACAGTAAATTACTGTAAAATATATCGGCATTTTCACAATGCAAATTTAAAATGCAGTCACAGACTGCATAACTATCCTACAGTAAAATACAGTTCATAGTACTGTTCAGTTTGCCAGTTACTTACTGTAAATCAATTACAGCAAAAATACTGTATTTACATTAGCAGCACCATTTACCTCACTGTGTATGTATTTACAGTATTGTATATCTTTACTGTAAAACTGCAAATTTCACAAAGCCATTTTAAAATACAGTAACAGACTGCATTACTGTTCTACAGTAAAATACAGTTCATAGTACTGTTCAGTTTGCCAGTAATTTACTGTAAATTAATTAGAGCAAAAATACTGTATTTACATTTACCTCTCTGTGTATGTATTTACAGTATTGTATATATTTACTGTAAAATATACAGTACTTTTCACAATACAACGTTACAATACAGTAACAGACTGCTTAACTATCCTGCAGAAAAATACAATTCATAGTACTGTTCAGTTCCACAGTGACTTATTGTACATTAATTACAGCAAACATGTATTTACATTTACACCCCCATTTACCTTCCTGTGTGTTTATTTACAGTATTGTAAATATTTACTGTAAAATATACAGTACGTTTCACAATCCAATGTTACATTACAGTAACAGACTGCACAACTGTCCTACAGTAAAATACAGTTTATAGTACTGTTCAGTTTCCTAATGACTTATTATAAATCAATTACAGCAGAAATACTGTATTTACATTTACAGCACCATTTATCTTGCTGCATATGTATTTACTGTATTGTATGTCTTTAATGTAAATTATACCATAATTTTCACAATGCAACTTTACAATAGAGTAACAGACTGCATAACTGTCCTACAGTAAAATACAGTTCATAGTACTGTTCAGTTCACCAGTAACTTACTTTGAATCAATTACAGCAAACATACTGTATTTACATTTACAGCACCATTTACCTAGCTGTCTATATATTTACAGTAGTGTATATCTTTACTGTAAAACAGCAATTCTCACAAAGCAATATTTAAATACAGTAACTGGCTGCACAACTGTCCTACATTAAAATACAGTTCATAGTACTGTTCAGTTTGCCAGTAACTTACTGTAAATCAATTACAGCAAAAATACTGTATTTACATTTACCTCACTGTGTATGTATTTACAGTATTGTTTATATTTACTGTAAAATATACGGTACTTTTCACAATCCAACGTTGCAATACAGTAACACTGCATAACTGTCCTACAGTAAAATGCAATAGTATTGTTCAGTTCCACAGTGACTTATTGTACATCAATTACAGCAAAAATACTGTATTTACATTTACACCACCATTTATCTTGCTATATATGTATTTACAGTATTGCATGTCTTTACTGTAAAATATACTGTAATTTTTGCAATGAAACTTTACAATACAGTAACAGACTGCATAACTATCCTACAGTACAATTCTGTTCATATCACAGTTCAGTTTGCCAGTAACTTACTGTAAATCAATTACAGCAAAAATACTGTACTTACATTTACAGCACTATTTATCTTGCTGTGTATGTATTTACAGTATTGTATAAATCAACTGTAAAACATACAGTCATTATTACAATGGAACTTTAAAATACTGTAACATACTGCATAACTGTCCTTCAGTAAAATACTGTTAATTTTACTGTTAAATACTGTGTAATTTACCAAAAAAAATAGTGTAATAGAACTTTAATGTAAATTTTCTATATTTAAACAGCAAACTAAATATATTACTGTACATCTAATCTTTTAATACGATCGTTTTTATCCAAACAGGCTGACATCAGTAACCCAGCTTTGTCTTCTATTAGCACATGTTGATAGAATAGTAGACACCTTTCCTCTGATTCACAAGATGAGTCTTGCAAGGGACGAAATGAAGGACAGACGGAGAAATTATGTGAAAGTGAAAGAGAGCGGCTCATTTGAGAGCCTCATGATTTATGCATGGAAAGGGTCCCTGAGAATTTTGCAGCTGAAAACATCTTGCTCTGTGTTATACTCATGCCAAGACCAAATAAATTGGATTTATGGTCTGTCTATTTTACATCACACATAAACTTATAAATCCTTTAACTTTGGTTTTCACCCTTTTAGATATACATACTGTATGCTCATAGAAGCTAATGCTAATGTTAATGCTAATGAATTAATTAATTATTTTATTTATTAATATGCTTATTTACTTATATGCTTTTTTATTTATTTATTTATTTATTTACTTATTTATTTATTTGCTTTATTTGTTTGTTTATTTGCTTTATTTATTTATTTATTTACTTTATTTATTTAGTTATTTGCTTATTTATTTATTTATTTGCTTTATTTGTTTGTTTATTTGCTTTATTTATTTATTTATTTATTTATTTATTTATTTATTTACTTACTTTATTTATTTAGTTATTTGCTTATTAATTTATTTATTTGCTTTATTTATTTATTTGATTATTTACTTTATTTATTTTGTTATTTGCTTATTTATTAAGTTATTTGCTTCTTTATTTTTCTTTCTTTATTTATTTTTTTTGCTTATTTGCTTTATTTATTTATTTATTTGCTTCATTTATTTATTTACTTTATTTATTTATTTAGTCATTTGCTTATTTACTTATTTGCTTTATTTATTTGTTTGCTTTATTTATTTATTTGTTTATTTGCTTCATTTATTTATTTACTTTATTTATTTATTTATTTATTTATTTGCTTATTTATTTATTTATTTGCTTATTTATTTATTTACTTTATTTATTTAGTTATTTGCTTATTTATTTGCTTATATATTTTTTTGCTTATTTGCTTTATTTATTTGCTTCATTTATTTATTTACATTATTTATTTAGTCATTTGCGTATTTACTTATTTGCTTATTTATTTATTTATTTATTTATTTACTTATTTTCTTATTTATTTATTTATTTATTAGCTTATTTACTTATTTGCTTATTTATTTATATAATTAAATATTTATTTAATTTAGTTTATTTATTTATTATTTATATTATTATTTGATTGTTTTATTATAGTTTTATTTATTTGTATTATTTTATTTACATTGTTTATTGTATTATTTATTTATGGAATGTATTATTGATAATAATAATAATAATAATAATAATAATAATAATAATAAGAAGAAGAAGAAGAAGAAGAAGAAGAAGAATTATTATTATTATTATTATTATTATTATTATTATTATTTATACAAACCTTCTCTAATAACCATTGTTTAATTTTTTTGCACTTGTTTATTATTTTCCAAGTGACATGCAATGCAAAATATATGTTATATGTTAACTTTCATATAAATGTTTTTATATTTTTGATAATGCAAATACATCACAAGAAAATCAATTTCCCAGACTAAACAGATTATTTAAAAACAGATTTCATTTTCAATTTACTGTTTCAGAACACTGAAAACATTGAAGCTAAATATTCATTTAGCATCTAGTGAAATGTGCCACGTTGTGTTCTCACCTTTAAATAAGATTAGGCACAAACTGCGTGTTTGCTGTGATAAGTTGTCAAGAAAGTTGCTAACCAGAAATGTATTTATGACAAGCAAATGATGTTTAATGCGCTTATTTGGCAGGAGCAGCTCAGTCTTCTTTTGGCAACAAGCTTTCATCAGACACTCTTAATCTCCCTCAAACTTAACTTCCAGAAGGCAGAGCAGAATGATCAAATTCACTGACGCAAAACTCGCAAACTCCTTCAGGAGGGAGATCCTTTTCATTATGTTTCTTGTTAAGTGAAACACTTCAGCACACAAGCATAAATGCTACATATAACATATTGTTCAATGTGCTATTTTTAAAATAACTTCCTTAAACTTGATCAAATACAGAACTGCTTCCTGAATTTCCTTTTTTGGAAATAGATAGATTTTTAGTATTTATCCATCCATCCATCTATCATTTTAGTATTAATCACTCATCCATCTGTGTCCATTCATCTGGCTGGCTGTCTGTCTGTCTATCTATCAATCATTTAAGTATTATTCACTCATCCATCTGATTGTCTATCCATCCATCCATCCATTCCTCCATCCATCCATCCCTCCATCCATCCATCCTCCATCCATCCATCCATCCATCCCTCCATCCATCCATCCATCCATCCATCTCTCTTCCAGAGCAGGAGAAGAACAGAGCAAGAAAAGAGCTAGAGCAAAGTTTATTATCTATTTTGTATCTTTCTTGACCATGTGACCAAAGCTCAAATACTGAGACATACAAACTGACCAATCAACATGTGACCACATCATAAAACCTCCAAAGTCCACACACCAGGCCCTGATCTTATCAGTATCTGAATTTGGAGTCAGTATGGACCTTCTTTGGTGAAAAAGACATGTTTTGCCATATAAACAAATGCATGTGATAATTTTCAGTCCTACGATAGATAGATAGATAGATAGATAGATAGATAGATAGATAGATAGATAGATAGATAGATAGATAGATAGATAGATAGATAGATAGATAGATAGATAGATAGATAGATAGATAGATAGATAGATAGATAGATAGATAGATAGATAGATAGATAGATAGATAGATAGATAGATCTGTCTGTCTGTCTGTCTGTCATTTTAGTATTAATCACTCACCCATCTGTCTGTCTATCCATCCATCTATCCATTTGTTCATCCATTAAATACAAATCTGCTTTCTGAATCCCCTCATTTGGATATAAATCAATGTTTAGTAGACTCTCTCTCTTTATTTATTTACTTATTTGTTAGTTTGTTTATTGTATTATTTTATAGTTAATATATTGTATTATTTCATTTATAGATTTTAATATTATTTATTTTATGTACAGTTGAATTCAGAATTATTAGCCCCCCTAAATTATTAGCCCCCTGTTTATTTTTTTTCCCCATTTCTGTTTAACGGAGAGAAGATGTTTTCAACACATGTCTAAACATAATAGTTTTAATAACTCATTTCTAATAACTGATTTATTTTATCTTTGTCATGATGACAGTAAATAATATTTTACTACATATTTATCAAGACACTTCTATACAGCTCAAAGTGACATTTAAAGGCATAACTAGGTTAATTAGGTTAACTAGGCTGGTCAGGGTAATTAGGCAAGTTATTGTATAATGATGGTTTGTTCTGTAGACAGTCAGAAAAAAAATTGCTTAAAGGGGCTAATAATTTTGACCTTAAAATGGTTATTAAAAAATGTTAAACTGCTTTTAATGTAGCCAAAATAAAACAAAAAAGACTTTCTTTAGAAGAAAAAATCTTATCAGACATACTGTGAAAATGTCCTTGCTCTGTTAAACATCATTTGGGAAATAATTAAAAAAGAAAAAAGAATTCAAAGGGAGGCTAATAATTCTGACTTCAACGTATGTATGTATTTATTTATTGATTTACTTATGTGCTTGTTTATTTTATTATTTTATAATTTATTAATTGTAGTATTTTATTTATTTATGTATTTGCTTATTTGTTCACCTACAGGTATTTATGTATTTACTTGTTTATGTATTTTATTATTTTATTTATATATTTTAATTATTTATTTAATGTATAATTTTTTTTATTATTGTTATTAATAATAATATCATCATAAACAACAACAACAACAACAATAATAATAATAATAATAATAATAATAATAATAATAATAATAATAATATAAGTTATCCATATTTGCTGTATTGAAAAAAATGTACCAAACCTCAAAACCAAGATAAGATTTTAATTTTATTTTATTTAATATATTTAATTGTATTTACCTATTCATTTACTTATGTGTTTTTATTTTATTTTATTTTAGGCAGATAGTTTGTGATGTACACAAATTGGGATGCAAAGACCGTGTGCCCTTAAATCATGAATATATAAATGAGTTTAAACATTTCGTTTTATTTTGATCGATGCGCTCATGAACATGAACTCTCTGCACTGCTGTTTGTTGCATGCCTCATACTTCAGCTTCAGACTGAAAATCAAAGAATATGCATAGCTACAATGCTACCCATTCATTTGAACTCTAATTCTAGAAATTATGCCTCTTTGCCTGAACATTTTTGTCTCTGACTGAAGGTTTTATTTTTTTCTTTCTTTTATAGAAGCAACTTGAGAAGCTGTCAGCTCAAAGGGAACGTTGCTTTTCACCTTTACCTTGTCTGTTATCCTCAGAAATCCATCACTGACCCTGAAACCATGGCTGGAGTCAAATCTGAGAGAGCCGGCCACGAAATAAGTCTTGCTGTTAGAAAAAAAAAATCTGTTGGTGAGGAACAGAGGTTGTAGTCTTTACTGCATGTGTATAAAGTTTAAGTGAAGGGTTAGGGATGGATATAAAACTCAAAAGAGCTTTACAGGTGAAATACTTTACTGCAATAACTGCAATAACAGCAGTCAGGATATACGGTTCATATGGCATCTGGATCTGACACACAGCATAGATTTCTTTCCTATTTTATATTTAAATGGACATAAGTTAATGGCCAATTGCTATGATTAAATTGCAGTAGGTTAAAGGGAATAATATTGTGAATAATGTTCAGTTTCGTTCCCATAGCAATCAATTTGCTCAATTATCAAGATCCACACGTATAAATTTAGTCTTGAATAAGTTTTATAGTCTCAATGTGAAGGTAGATGTTGACAGGCTTTTTTATATAACCAAGGACCAAGATTTCAACTAAGAAATCTTCTTTAATTCTCTAGTGAAGAAGATAAAAACATTCTGAATGGCTTGAGGAAGAGTAAAATGCCAGTATTCCTTTTTTAGAAGATTTTTTTAGTTTTTGAACTATCCCTTTAAGGTAGAAAACAGCACAATAATCGATGGAGGAAATGAAATAAAAACACAAATAGGTGTGTATAATCTGTGTAATCAATCATAAAACACGTCTCACCATTTTATAACTGAAAAAAGCAAGAGTTAACCAACTTTTCACAATGATATAGAAAGTTTTTAAATTTATATTTTTATTAGATACACATTACAACTTTACACATTACAAGTTTTTTCACTAAAACCCAACAGTCAACTTTATCAAATGAAATAGTGTAGTTAACTCAAAATTGACTGAAAGTTTATTCTACTCATTTGAAAAGAGTTTTGAACTCTGTGTTGAAGGTAATGAGTTAATTAAATACCTCCTTCAGTTTAAATGGAGTAAGTTCACAGTACTCATATAGATTGGATTTCTCAAATGGTTTGTAGCAATCGGTTTCCTCAAACTGTTTGAGTTGTTTTGAGTTCTCTTCATTTATTGGGTTTTACTGTGCTCAAATTGCTTTGTTTACTCAAATGAATTAAGTTCACAGTACTCATTAGGATTAGTTTTTGAGCTTAAATGGTTTGTTGCAATCGGTTTCCTCAAATGGTTTGAGTTACCTTAACTTTTTGGGTTTTACAGTGTATTTAACTGAATAAAATTACAAATTGACATGTAACATAAAAACAAAATTGGTCCTAATAGAGAACCCTGAGGAACACTACTATTGGTGTTTTTAACTAATTTGAGTTTTTATTAATTTTAGCCTAAAATAATAAATAAACTCAGAGGGACAACAGAAATGGCCTGTGTAACAAATAAGATCCAAACCAGCTCTGCATTAGAGGTCTACATTCGGGCCATGGGACCCGACCTGATTTCTTGGGATATGGGAATAAATTTCCTAATAAAACACAGTAGTGGTCAGCAACTTGATTTGAATGGGAGCGGGTGGGCTAACAATATAGCTTTCCCAAGTCCCAATGTTATTTCAGAACAGCATATCTGTATTTTCTTTAATCCTATTGAGCACCGGTATACAGCCAGTGCTCACAACTGTTACACATGCTGAACGCATGAGCAGTGCTTTCTGCACATGCTTTTTATTCGCACAGACTGTGCATGCATCATCTGCATAACGGAGCTGTACCATGGCAGAGCAAAGTGAAGATGGACGTTCAGCTTGCATGAGAAAACGGTCAAGTTACTGTTAGGAAACCCACATCAGGCAAGTCTGATGTATGGGAGTCTTTTTCATGCATCATAGCCCTTTGCACGATGTGATAATGCCTCAAAGTTTTACCCTTTAAATAGTTTAATCTTAAATAAAATGCGAATGTGCGCGTCCAGCGAATGTTACTTCCAACTGTCATATCTGGTGCGGGACCACCTTTCAGACTGGAACCTCAGGTTTAGGCGGCACTCATGTCTCATCGCAAAGGAGCAAACAAAACAGACATTTAGCCTACAATCCTTGCACAACCTACAGTTTTATCTGTTATCTCTCTCTTTTGGTAGTACCCAATTTAAACGTGAGATTTTGGAAACCAGAACTGAACATACAGCAGGAGCAGTCGGGTGAAGAATAAAACCTGGCGAGAGCAGGACTAAAAAATCAGTCCCGTGCAGACCTCTACATAATCCCATGAAACATCCATTCATCTATTTAAAGAATCAATTAAAACTGATCAACTGTATCATCAGATCTGACAATAAAACAGAAATCGAGTCTTTGCACTGATCCCAAGGCCAGCCTGTACACCTGATGGTGACCTACACACACCTGCAGCATCTCCATGATGTACGTCCAACGTTCTCCAGCCTCCAGCACCTAGACTGCAGCTCTGCACAAGAAGTTTGGCCATAAGAAAGATGGTCATATGTGACTGAGCCTGGTTTCTCTCAAGGTTTTTTTTCCCTTCGCTTTTTTTTAGTTGGTGAAGTTTGTTCCTCGCCACTGGCTTGCTTAGTTTGGGATGTGTGTAGCTGCATATCGATGGATTTGCTCTTCAGTGTTTGGACTTTCAGCAGTGAAAATTAAACCACACTTAACTAAACTAAACTAAACTGAACTTCAACCCTGAATACTGGACTGACTGTTTCAATTTACTAGAACTTCTATGTTAAACTGCTTTGACGCAATCTACATTGTAAAAGCGCTATAGAAATAAAGATGAATTAAATTGAATTGAAACTTTGAACTGAATTATCTGCCACCAGAGATTCATTTGTCACTCTTAAAAAGGGCTGTACTATGTTTTTTTTTCTATAATAGCTAAACTCAAAAAAGATATCATAGCACTAATGGTCTAAATCCATATGGCATTTACATCTTGCAAGTTCAATTTTACAGAGCAAACGGTTCAGTAATTGTCCATTCTGTGCAGGTTTGCCGGTGAAATTAGCCTGTGCACAGATGTTAGGCTCCGGGGTGAGCAGCTGGATCCGTGTCTCTATAAATATGTCCACCTGATGTTCTCCATCCCTCAAGATGAGTCCAAAGCTCCTGCGGTGACATTTTACGGTTGTTTGGCAGCTTTTAACTTCTTAACATTTTGATTAAAACACCTCAAACTCTAAAATTATTATTCACTCCTGTTATGTGGAGATAATGATGCACCATTAACACTCCCGCTTTCCTTTGCTCTCTTCTTGCCTCTACGTTTTTTTCATAATCGTTTAGATAAACTTATGTTTGAATATGGAAAGTAAGTGCTGGGAGGTTTGAGGAAGAGAGGAAGAGTTCATCTTTGCGGTTCTGCATGCTCCTGTGTGACACCATATAAATGACTCCACTAATGCTGACTGACATTTCGGTTTTAACTGTGGCCAGGAAAAAAAAAATAAGTGATTTGTGAAAAAACATGAAATTATCTGTTCTCAGTAGATACAGAGAGAGGAAGAGCACCCACAGAGACTTTAGAGTCAACTTTGAACGAGAAATAGCCAGCATGCTGAATAATGCATGTTGGTGCAAGCACATGCATCTCCTGCAACAGATTACAAAGTGGAATACATTGGTATTAACATAATTCCCCTTGTTAAATTTCAATTAAAAAATTATTTTTGTTTTGCATTCTAGAATTTATAAAAAAAAAAAATTGTCAAAACCATGTTACCAACCCAGGCTCATTCTGATTACATACCCCTATACATTTCTGGAGAGAGCAAAATTCATTCCAGGAGGTAAGTTTTTTTTTTTTTTTTTTTTTTGCAGTTTTGGTTTTCACAAATCCCCACTGTTTAGGCTTTTTGAGATCTCAAATTTATCTCGCGAGTGCCATTCGCACCTGCTGTTCTTGCTTAAATCCACCAGAGATATATGAGGTATGAGACTGCTGTCGACTGACTGCCAGACTGACTGACTAATTGACCAATTCCCCCCTACTACCTCCCCCCCCCCCCCCCAAACCCAACCAAGGTTTTGAAAAGCACCGATTGACCTGCCCACCCCTTCCCAAAACCCAACCGCAGGTTTTCAAAAGCCATCCAGAAAAAGAAAAGCCATTACAGCATTCTGATTTTACCATGTTTTCAGATTTTACCACATTCTCACCCTTATTTAATTTTAATTTTATTTTCTGCTTTCTGGAACCGTTCTTCACCAGACCTGAACCCGGTTGTCAACTCCACTCTGCGTCGCAAGTCCAGCGACGTATATGTCAAGCTACTGGACAAATGGATAACCGCGGAAACAGCCATCCATAAAGAGGTAAGCGGTCAGCTGGTAAGCGAGAAAAAAAAAACAGCATCATAGCACCCTGTAGCGTTCCCTGCAACCCATCACTGGGAAACACCTACACATTCCCTTTTACAAACATACACCACAGACAATTTTGCTTACCCAATTCACCTATAGCACATGTCTTTGGACTTGTGGAATGCCAACTGACCCAGCCGGGGCTCGATCCAGCAACCTTCTAGCTGTGAGGCGACAGCGCTATCCACCGCCCCGCCATATATACAGTTGAAGTCAGAGTTATTAGCCCCCCTTTGAATTTTTTTCTTTTTTAATTATTTCCCAAATTATGTTTAAAAGAGGAAGGAAATTTTTACAGTTTGTCTGATAATATTTTTTTCTTCTGGAGAAAGTCTTATTTGTTTTATTTCGGCTAGAATAAAAGCAGTTTTTAATTTCAAAATTATTAAGCTATATTTTTTTTGAGAGTCTACAGAACAAACCAACATTATGCAATAACTTGCCTAATTACCCTAACCTGCCTAGTTAACTTAATTAACCTAGTTAAGCCTTTAAATGTCACTTCAAGCTGAATACTAGTATTTTCAATAATATCTAGTAAAATATTATTTACTGTCATCATGGCAAAGATAAAATAAATCAGCTATTAGAAATTAGTTATTAAAACTATTATGTTTAGAAATGTGCTGAAAAATCTTTTCTCTGTTAAACAGAAATTGGGGGAAAAATAAACATATATATATATAGTTTAACAAACTACTAATTGACTGCTTATTAATAGTTAATTAGGAAGTGGTTGGATTTAGGTATTAGATAGGATTAGAGATGTAAAAATAAGATCATACTTTATAAGTGATAATAAAAAGTTAATATTTTAACAATATCTTTAATTATTATAGCGCTTTTACAATGTAGATTGTGTCAGCTTAATCCAGTTTTTTACAGATGAAGTGGAGTTTAGTTTATTTCAGTGTGGTTTAATTTTCACTGCTGAAAGCCCAAACACTGAAGAGCAAATCCAGTGATGCGCAGATCCACAAGTCCCAAACTAAGCAAGCCAGTGGTGAGGAACTTCACCAATTGACAAAAGTGAAGGAAAAAAAACCTCAAGAAAAATCAGATTCAGTCAGACACGACAATTTCTCCTTTGGCCAAACTTCTTGTGCAGTTACTAAGGCAGAAGTAAATGGTGTGAATTGTGTAATAATTATTTTATTCTTTTTTACAGACCAATGATATCTCCACAGTATTTCCTATAATATTTTGTTTGTAGAGATTCTTATTCTTTAAGTTTGTCTGGAATACATTTTTTGTAATTAATTTTAAGGTGTCTACAGAACAAACCACTGTTCTTCAATAGCTTGCTTAGTTAACACAATAACCTAATGTCAAGTTTAGACTGCACGATTTTCAAAGTAGTCACGACACCGATGTTTTCACAATGCATGACTATCTGGGGTATCGTTCTGTTCCTGCTGTGTTTACACTGCAAAATGGATTGTGACGGAGGGTTTCACACTGCATGACTTTACAATAGGAAGAATCACCGACAACCTTGCCCAAACTACATCTCACAACCAAACACACACGAGAAGTGAAACGCAAGGTCACGTAGCATATCTTTCGTTATTACTACATAATGAAAAAGAAGCCTTTAGTGGGGTAGAAAATGTACTTATTTTACTCACCTGACTTTTGAAGGGAATTAGCAATTTCTCTTCAACTTTTTTCTTTTTTGACCCGGTTGTGATATTGCTCAGATGACATGTCAAACAGACAAGGGTGCTCCTGCCAAATGTTCACTAGATTTTTCTCCATTTCTTGGCTCCAAATAAACTGAAAATGAGCGATTTGAACTTCTCCCCAACCTCCAGCTGGCCTGCATATACCCACACTAGTGGATGCTGCTCTCTCATTGGCTGTAGGTGATCGCTGATGTTATTTTCAGTCAGAACACATTTCACACTGCATGATTTTGAATAGACGACATGTCCAGATATTTAGCATGCCAAATTTCTAACTCTCAGATTGTGTCTTTGATAGTTCATACTGTGGGAGTGTTACTCACGTGAACGAGCACCGATTTGCCCAAGATTTCAGGCATTTGTCTGTGATTTCTCAAAACCTGTCGGCGGGTCAAAATCGGGGCTAAAATCTGGCAGTCTCAACTCGGCATAAGTCTTTAAATTGGACTTTAAGCTAAATACCAGTACCTTGCTTAATAAGTAGAAAAACAATATTTACTACCATCATGGCAAAGACAAATAATTTAGTTATTAGAAATTAGTTATTAAAATTTTATGTTTAAATGCTCCATTAAACTCCATTAAACAGCACTTGACAAATATTTTAAAAGAATGAAAATTTCACAGGGGGGCTAATAATAATTTAGACTTTTCTATTATTATTAATTTATGTTGAAGCTAATGTTGGCTGTTGTAAAATTTTGCAAGTGGCGCCATTAGCAGAAGCAGTAGAGAGCTACGGTTAAACCTGCTCTCCTCATCTACTTACCAGTCTGCTGCTGTACTTGTTGTGTAAACACCCTTCACTTTCAATTATCCGTCTGACTCATGGACCCCATTTACCAATTAGACTGTGACAGTGTGGCAATAAGGAGAAAATGAACAATTAGAAGAGGCCTGCTGACCTACGCCCCGAATGAATAGCACAGTCACGGGGAAAGCTATATGCCGAGGTAAGAAAAACATAATTAACTTTATTTTTGAAGAATGGAAACACAGCTGAACTATAATGCAGACATTATGGATGTAGATTACATTACTATTATTATTGAAGGCATCATTCAGACGCTGTAATTGTCTGGCAGATTGTTTATGTTCTGATTTTTGTACCTCGCTTTTATATCTGCATTCGTCATTGCATTAATGCACTTCTCATTACATTTGCTTTATTTAAGTGAACGTGTGGTGCTAGCGCAAGGCCAATACACAAACCAGCTGAACTCAATCTAACTCGAGGGAATAGAATAATGTATATTCAAAGTAAAATGCTTTAAACAACTTGACTTTCTTTGGCTGCTCCAGTGTGCGTTTTTAACTTGAAGGACAAAACTGAAGAAAGCACTCATGCCATTGAAACGTGATTTTATTTGATAAGATATCTAAATTTTCTCCGTTTATAAGAGTCAATGCAGTGTAGTGCACATTCAGTGTTTTTTTTATTCAATTAAATTAGCCGATTAGTAATCTTTAAATTCATTTAATTAGCGGACAATTGTGCCGAATGATATGTTCTGAAAGTAAGATTCACAAAAGTAATTTCACTTGTTTTTTTTCATAGACAAAAGGATTTTTAGCAAGGACACGCAAACCTTTCAAGAGATTGACCAAGATTTCTCAATGTGATTCATTGTTTTGAAGAGGCTTCAGGTAAGTGATTTTCTTTTTTATTACAAATTCCAAATCAATTCCAATCAGAAAGGAGAAAATAAGCTTGCTGTATGTACAGGAGGTGAACTTAATGATTTAGGGGCCCTAAGCAATTACAGATATGGGGCCCCATTGAAGCTAAAAATATTCTCTTTCTCAATAGATTTTTTTTGGTAACACTTTATTTTGATGGTCCATTTGAGTATTAGTAGACTGTCTACTTAATATCTGTTGACACTGACGTTTAACAGTCCTTCAACAGACATTTAACTGACTATAAGAAACTTTGCAATTACATGTCAACTTACACTAACCCTAACCCCAACCCCAACCCTAACCCCAACCTAACAGTCTACTTATAATCTAATGATAATTAGTTGCAATGTAACTTAAATTCAACAAACGGACCGTCAAAATAAAGTGTGACCTTTTTTTTTTCTTCTGTAGATTTTTTTAAAATTATTCTTTTTGTAAATAACCTGCACGTTAAAAATATTTTTAAAGTGGAACCTTTATCTTCTTGTTGTAAAATTAAATACAATAAATTGTACCCATCGCCATATGAATTGAATAATAGCTGTTTGTGAAGAGAAGTAATAATGTTAAAATCTTATCATTTCTAAAAATTTCTAAAAGAGCTACTGTATACGATTATTTTTGGCTTCATGGCATTGATCGGGGCCCCCTATTTCCCTGGGGCCCTAAGCGGCTGCTTACCTTGCTCATTGGTTAAGTCTGCCTCTGTGCATTTACACACTAGATTTGTTGTGAAGCTTGCATTGGCAATTTAAATAGTATGTCCACTGTGTCCTGATAACACGTGACACAACAAGATTCCAGCAATAAACAACTAGTCTGTCTGCACCAAACGCGACGCGATGTGACAGAAACCATAAATAACAAGCCACTGCACACCCAACAAAATGGTGAAGGCTTTTAGGCCCAATCCCAATTCTACCCCTTAGCCCTTCTCCTTACCCCT
>LR812530.1:43415078-43420078 GCA_903798195.1 Danio kyathit
TCCATTTCATTTGATTTTTTTTTTATATATTGTACTTAATTTAATATTTTTTATAGGTAGCCACAAATACATTATTTCATGGACATTATTTCAAATATTTCATATTTATGAAATACATTATTTTACTTGTATTTTGACAAAATTGGACAATTTTATTTTCACAAAGATTATTTAAAACAATAAAGTACACACTTGGACACAAAAATGGGAAGTATATCATCTATAAACCCATACATAAATAAATAAATAAATAAGTGATAGATAAATAAATGAGTGAATAAATTGACAAATAACTAAATAAATAAGTGAATAAATAAATAAATCGACAAATAATAAATAAACAAATAAATAAATGAGTGAATGAATAAATAGACAACTAACTAAATAGATAAATAAATAAATAAATAAATGAGTGAATAAACAAATAGAGAAATAACTAACTAAACAAATAAATAAATAAATAAAAAAACAAATGAATTAGTGAATAAATAAATAAATAAATAGACAACTAACTAAATAGATAAATAAATGAGTTTACAAATAAAAATGAGTGAATAAATAAATAAATAGACAAATAAATAAATACTTAAATAAAAAACGAATGAATAAATAAATGAGTGATAAATAAATAGACAAATAACTAAAGAGACAAATAAATAAATTGACAAATAAATAAATGAGTGAATAAATAAATAAATAGACAAATAAATAAATAAATAGACAAATAACTAAATAGATAAATGAATAAATAAATAAATAAATAAATAAATAAATAAATAGACAAATAACTAAATAGATAAATGAATAAATAAATTGACAAATAAAAAAATTGTCAATAAATAAATTAACAGACAAATAACTAAATAGATAGATAAGTAAATAAATGAGTGAATAAATAAATAAATTAATGAATAAATAAATAAATAGACAAATAAATAAATAAATGAATGAATAAATACATAAAGAAAATAAATAAATAGACAAATAAATAAATAAACAGATAGATAGATAGATAAATAGATAAATAAATAAATAAATAAATAAATAAATAAATAAATTAGTGAATAAATAAATAAATAGACAAATAACTAAATAGACAAATAGATAGATAAATAAATAAACAACCAAACAAATAAATAGACAAATATATAAATGAGTGAATAAATAAGTAAATAAACAAATAAATAATTAAAATAAATAAATAAAAATTTGCTAGAATTAAAATGGAAATGAAAACTATCAAATAAAAACTAATTTGCGCTATTAATGCAAACAAAAATTTTGTCAGACGTGACTGATTGTTGTGAAGTGGATGCATTTCAAATTTTAAAAAAAAAATCCTTTATTTATAGTGTGCTCTTTAAAGTGAAAATAAGATCAAACAAATTACAGTGTGAGTAAAATGATCGAATATTTATCTACTTAATGATACATTATTGTCTTTTTGGTGGAGCAGGATTTAATAATCATACCTTAATCAGTGGCATTGATCTATTCTAACTACTTTTACAAACTTACCAATGTGCAAAAAGTGGAGCACGTTTCATAACAATACAAACAGAATACAGAGCAGTGGAGGGTAAAATGACAGCGCGGCTAATCAAAGGCAGCGGTTGGCTAAACCAATTACACACGGCTGGTCACCCAGAGGGCATTATTGAGCTCCACACAGGTTTTATCCATGATTAGAGCAGACAGTTGCAGCTATTCTCAAAGTGCATTTCTGTGCTTTAAACTGTGTGCTTGTTATTATGTCCCTTTTCATAGGATGTATAATAAATCTCTGGTGTCGCCAAAATGTGTCTGTGAATTTGGAGCTCAAAGTACCCCATCATTTATTATAGCTTGTCAAATTTGTGCGTGTTGTTTGTGTGTGTTATCAAAACACTTTTTTTTTAAAGTTACATTGTCTGTCACTTTAAATGCAAATTAACTACTGCTTTCCAAATAAGGGCAGAGCCTGCAACTCTCACACAGTTAAATTGTCAGAAATGCCCAGCAGTGGATTAAAGCATGAAATGTTCGATCCACAGTCAGACAACAATGGAGATTAAGAGTTTATAGCTTCTAGAATGAACCAGGGCAAGGGGAGTAAAATCTGAACAACTTTTTTTCTTTTTCTTCAGAAATAATACCCAACAAAAATTACTGGGTTGTACTATTTAAAGTATTTTGGGTTTGTGATTTATCAGGAGCCTGTTTCAGCAAGGAGGTTCAACCAACTCAGAATTTACACTTGAACCGAGTTGGTTCCGAGTTACAGAGAGATTAAAAACTCAGAGTTTTCGGTTTCAGAACAGCTGATCTGAGTTAGGTCAATCAACTTTGAGTAGACCAACTCAGAGTCAAGCTGCGGTCATACTGGACTTTTCTCCCAATAGACTTCCATTCATACGCACGCGAATGCGTCAGACCGGAAATGCAAGGTCATGTGTCAAGTTTCGCAGGTCGCTGTGGTGCAAAGTTCAAGCTTGATGAGCTCTGACCTGTGAAATCGCATCACATGATTGCGTGATGCCAACCGAGGATCAAAACATGACCTCTCTGGACAGAAATTTAAAACATGGACCAATCACACGATTTTTTTAATGTCTGATCATCTTGTTTAATCCTGCCCCTTTTTTGCAGCGCTGTACGACAGAATTTGGAAAGCTTAAACTCCAGTGTGACCGCAGCTTCAAGTGCGCACACCGCAACTATAAAAAGACATTATCAGTGGAGCGCAGATATTATGAGTCACCGTGGCAACATCTGAAAGAGATCAGCATTTCTTTCTCCAGCTGAACTTGATGTGCTCATGCAAAGTTATAGCAAATATGAGCATATATTTAAAAAAGCAACGTCACTGCATCAGTGAAACAGAGACAGTTAGGCTACGTTCACACTGCAGGCAAATGCAGCCCGAATCTGATCTTTTGGCCCATATGTGACTCAGGTCTTGACAGTGTGAACAGCCCAAACCACATGGAATCTGATCTTTTCACTTCAGATTTGTGCCACTTTCATATGTAGTCTTAAATCAGACACAGATCTGATATTTTGCAATGCGACCGCAGTTTAAACGGGTATGTCGAATTTCATGTGATTCTGTGCTGCAAACATCATCTACACCTCTGCAGCATAGTAAAATAACACACAGGGCGATCACTTTACCACAGAAAGTTGGTTGTTCATTTTGAAAAAGATTTTGAAGGCAAAACTGGTGCTTGTTAACCACTTTGGTTAACGATCGGGGCACAGGATGATCGCGAAGCTAAAGAGTGTTAGGGATGTTGTGGAAAGGGGATCCGTGCACAAAGGAGGGGGCACTTTCATTTTAAGGATGAACATTATCTCTGAGCGAATAAAGGGCAGGAGCTCAAGCACCCAAACCCCCCATCTGCACGTGTCTGTTGTTTATAACGAAGTAAAATAAAATAACTGTTTAAAATAATTAACCCTTTCTTAATCTGGGGTCGCCACAGCGGAATAAGCCACCAACTTATCCAGCATATATTTTACGCAGCAGATGCCCTTCCAGCTGCAACCCATCACTGGGAAACATCCATACAACATGAGGTGCTTCATTAGATTAGAATTACTCATTACCGATGCAGAGATATTTTATGGGCATAAGTTGCACGACTCATAAACATTCTTGCCTTTTACCTCAATGAGGGAAAGTTGCAATGCATCACTGGGAAACATCCATACACACTCATTCACACTCATACACTACGGAAAATTTCAATAGCTTACCAAATTCACCTGTACCACATGTTTTTGGACTTGTGGGGGAAACCGGAGCACCCTGAGGAAACCCACGCCAACACGGGGAGAACATGCAAACTCCACACAGAAATGCCAACTGACCCAGCCGGGGCTCGAACCAGCGACCTTCTTGCTGAGAGACAAGAAGGTGGCAATTGTGCTACCCACTGCGCCACCGTGCTGCCCTGTCTTCATACATCAACTTTGTATTGTAGGATAACACATTTCTGACATTCAAGTACATCAAGGCACATTTTTACACCTGTAAACTTTAACAGATGCAGTTGAAGTCCATTTTTTGCCCTTCCATTAATTTAAAATATTGTTTTCCAAGTGATCTAAATCAAACCAAGGAGATTTTTACAGTATTTCCTATGAAACACAAATAATTCTTCTGGAGTCATAATAAGTCTTATTTCTTATAGTTTATTTCTTGAATAAAAGCAGTTTTTTAATTAAAAACTATTTTAAGTCAGTGTTAATAGCCTCCTTAAGAAATATTTACTGTGTATTTTCTGATTGTCTACACAGCAAACCAGTTATACAATAACTTGACTAATTATCCTAACTTTCCTAGTTAACATAACCTAGTAAAGTCTTTAAATTAGACTTTAAGCTGAATCAAAGACTATAGAATACTTAAAGGGACTTTGTCTGAATACAACTATCTTGCTAAATAACTAGTAAAGTATTATGCACTGACTGTCACCATGGGAAAGATAAAAAAGGAGTTATTAGAAATTAGTAAGTTAAACTATTATGTTTAAAAACGTGTTGTAATAAATCATGTGTTGATGACTCGTGTTTTATAACATGACTGAAATCAAAAACAAATCAAAGCAAAACTAAACGAGTTGAATATTACTTTTACATGAGCATGACTGAAAACTAAACTGGATCAATGTGTTACATCTGTTCTCCGGCACTTGCCGACTGTTAGTAGGTTCAAGACTGCATTTCCTAACGCTATTGAGCTAATCACTATTGAAAACAGAAGTCTAATATAATCAACAGTGGACATTTTGATAGTGTTTCACAACATGAACATGACTGAAGTTGAATCTTTTTATTACCTGTGTCAATTTAGGGGTTAACTTCTGACGAATGCTGGGAACTGAAGTGCGCAGCACCGTCACTGACAAAGAGAGCGAGAGCGAGAGCGCGCGACACCAACAGCGTGCGCCACCGATGGATGATCTCACTTTTCCGTGGCGTTTTGACACAAAAATACACGTGCAAATTTAGGGGGG